>NW_023611132.1:0-108424 GCF_013339725.1 Rhipicephalus microplus
TCTCGTTAGTCCTTGAATGTCCACTGATGGCGGTGCTTCTATATGGGGAATATATGATAAAAGATGCGAGATGGTGGGACTTGGAGTGTTGAATAGATGGACGAATGGACACACAGACAGATGCATGGATGGACCATGAACGGACGCCGGGGCGGATACATGAACGAACGCAGGGACGGGCGCACGAACAGACGCATGGACAGTCACACAGACGGATGCATGGACGAATGCTTCGCCCCACTCTCCATCATTCACTCCGTGGATATGCTGCAATTTTTTTCGGTTTCCCTCCCACTACAATGTTGCGTTGACATTTTATGATCAAGAATTACCGCAAGTCTTGAAAGCACATCTGCGTCTTTGAGGTGTTCTTCAGGCCTGTGGTGTACCATGAAAGTAAACCTGCTGAGTTCACTCACCCGCCTAGCAATTTTTCCTCGAGGCTCGGCAAGGTTAAGGATATACGTTAAGGCTTGATGATCCGTAAAGAGCTGAAGCTCCTACCATCTAGGTAAGGTCTAATATCGTACGGCCATTAGGACTGCCAAGGCTTCCTTCTCTGTAGCCGTGTAGTTCAGCTGAGTTTTCTGAAAGGTGTACGAATAGTACCCGACCCTCGTTGACGGCTCCGTGGAGAGTCGGTATCTCTCTGGTAAAGCACTGCGCCTGCCAAATAAGAAGCATCGGTGTTCAGTTCAAAGGGCAACTTGAAGTCTGGAAGAGTCAGGACCGGATCCGATGAATAATGTCACAAGGCTGTGATAAACACATTCACACTCTTCTGTCCACTGAAATGGCACATTCTTTTTAGTTATTTCTGTGAGGCATTTGGTTTTGGTCGCATAATCTCTAATGAAAGACCGGAAATGCCCTGCAAGACCCAGAAATACCCGCAAAGAGTGCAAGTCTACGGCTTCTGCATTTTGCGATTAGTTCGACTGATTCCTGTTTTGTTGTCTTGGTTTGGCCGTCAAATACTCTTCCAAGAAACACCACTTTACTTTGGAAAAACTCACTCTTCTTGTCATTAATTTTGAGCTCGGCGTCACAAAGTGCTTGAAGTACACTAGCCAGATGGTTTGAGTGCTCTTCCTCGTTGCGCGAGTATACTATTATATCGTCTATGTAGACGTTACAAAACTTCCCGATAAACGGTCGCAAGGACTCATCATCATTTTCTGGAACCAAGCGGGTGAGTTCTTCCATACAAATGGAAGTCGGTTGTACTCATAAATGTCAAAGGGCGTGATGAAGGCAGAATATTTCTTGCACTTTTCAGAAATCGGAACTTGCCAAAATCCTTTGCATAGGTCAATGCGCGAGAAAACTCTGCAGCCACCCTCATCTATGATAGATCTATACGTGGCATAGGAAACGAAAAAAGCTCAGTCTGCTTAATAATTTGTCTGTAGCCGTGCAGAGTTGAAGACGTCCATCTTCCTTTGGTGCAATGGTGATGGTGAAGTGAACGGAGACGTGGATGGACGATGTGATGGTTAAACGACGTTCGTCACTATGTTGTTGATAGCGGACGAGAAAGCATTAACATGAACTTTTTATTTGGCATGGGTGGAACGGCTGACGACGCACGGATACGCTACCGTGTGCGCGCCGTTGAGTCGGACGTCGCGGCCAACCAGCATCAGGGTCGCAACTCCGGAGGTCCTGGATCAGGCCACGGCTCACGACGACCACACCCGTAGGCCTCGTCCACGAACCTGCTCCCGGCCACTGCACCCAGGCAGGAGCCGTTCGGCAGTCTCGGCTTTGGACCTTGAACAGACACACCGGAGCTCGACCTGGCCGACACGTACGGTCTCACGTCCGGCTCAGGAACGCTGCCAGGAACTCGTCCCTCGAGCGGCGCACCGTTTCGTCTGCCTTCGTGGCCTCAACTCTCGAGCTGCAGTGGCGGAGATGCCTTGACCAGCGCGACCACGGACCTCGTTTCCAAGCTTTTGATCACCTTCCGGGCGTAGCATTCCACGTGCGGGTTCTGGCCAGCACAGCCCGTCTGTGCCGTGCTGAAATGCTGCTCGCTACAGCTGCGGTGCGGCAGCTCACTCACCGGTGTTCGTCGCCTTGGCCAGGGCACAGCCAGGTACCCTCGGTGCGCACCTCGTGAGCTCGCGGCCACTTCCGAGGCTGGCGCGTCGCTCGGTACGGCTCGGCACCACTCGGCGATCCTCGATTCAGGCAGCAACTCCCCTGGCATCTGAATCCTCGGCCACCCTGAACCTCGCCCGGCTCCATGGTCCTCCATATACACGCCCGCGTCTCGCCCGGCAGAACAACGGATAATCTGCGCATCCAACATCTTTTGAATCTCGTTCTGAAGCCACACTTTCCTCTCTCGTGACATATTATAGGGCTTTTTTCTCACCACCGTCATATCACTGAGCTGGAATAGAACCTGAAACTTCGTAGTTGCTGTAGGATATCCTTTTAGGCACAGCGATTCCGGGTAAAGAGTCCTAACATCTTCAACTGACGATGGTTTCCGCGGAGTCCTTGAAGGCGAAACTGCAGCGTTGATAGCGCGGCGCTTTTCTTCTGTGGAATTTCGCCTGTCCAGTAGATATAAGGCGAAGTGCACTGATGACTGGATGTGAAAGCAGTAGTCATACGGAACTCCGTCGAGTACCAGTGCTTGCGCAGTGACAGTGTTGTCGAGACCGATACGTTATACAAGTCCATTATCGTGAACATCTCGTCTTCCATCGTATCCGTGTACTTCTACTGGTTCTTCCCTCTTTTACTTTCGCCATCTCAACAATATTGCGTTATAACCATGACGCTTGCTCCACTGTCAACTAACGCACTCCATTCCTTTCCATATACAAAACAGATATGTACAATAGACTTGTATGAGACAAATAAACAGCTTCTCTTGATGTCGTCGGGTGGAAGCCGAGACCCTCTCTATTTAGTTTTTTTGTTACGTCATCTAGCTCTTCGCATTGGTCTGAGCCTTCTGGGCGGTCAAAAAGGATATGGGTGTTGCAGTAGGTCTCCAGCTTGCAAGCGGACGTCGTTCCTCAGCTCGTGTGACCCCGGTATTCCGCAGCAGGTGTCATGGGTTGACGCTGGGTTCCTAGGTCCTGTGTAAAGGTTTCGCATTCCCTGCAGAAGTTCTCCACTGTCTTGGGTCCTTGCATTCGTATTTGCTTCTGGAGGTCCGGACTTAAACCATGAATGATAAGCGGAACCACACATGTCTCAGGCGAAGATGAGTCCGCCAGCTGTAGCAAGCGCCTTTTCTCATAAAATAGCTGAGTGCAGATCCAGACCTGTATTAGAACGTGATTGCTTTGTCCCATAGCAACACCTTGTTCTCGCTCAAGGAGCTCAGAAAGCTTGCTTTCCACTCTATCCGTGGTTAGTTGCTGTGAGCGTTGAGACGCCATTCGTACCAACTCTTTGCTATGTCCGGTAGGAATGGTCGCATATTTTTCAGTTTATCTTCGTCGTTGTGACAGTAGTTGTCATTGCATGCATACTCGTAAACGTGAGCCAGGACTCGGGACTACTACACTCTCCATCAAACATGCCTGGCTTCACGTGTTTGCGACTCGGTCTGCTTAATCTTTCCGTCGCGTTTACAAGCAAGCGCATTAAATAATTTGCTGCCTATTCTGTTCTTGGCGCAGTTCAAGAAACTTGTTGATCAGCTCGACGAAACTCTTAGGCGAAGCAGCGGTAGCAGGCTTCGGGTCGATTCTTACTGGAGTCAGCATAATCCTGAAGTTTCATGTTGATCCTCACCGTTCTTTTAGCAAGTAAACGCTCTGGAGTGAGCTTCCTTTCATGCTTATAGGAAACAATGCGTCAGTGCTCACTGCTTCCGTAAGTGCTAGTTCCTCTTCATCTTGAGGCTTTGCGGTCAGATCCGGATGCCACCGCGTTGATTTGCTCCAATGGTGAAGTCCACCCACATCTTGAATGTCCGCACAGAAAGTATACGCGGCTGCGCCAATTTGTAATAATACACAGTACTAGGCTGGGGTGTCAGCCATCTTCTTTATTTCTAACCTCTTCTTCCTCCTCGTCTCCCTCCAACCTACCGAACGTCCACGTACATACAGTCTTAAGCTGTGATAGGGTTCTGTGTTATCGTAACCTATAATAAGTCAGGAAGCCCCCCCCCCCCCCCCCCTGATTCCCGGTTTTACTTAAAGCAACTCCCCCCCCCTCCCCCAAATGATGCCTAATGCCGCCGATGGGTTAAAATGGCCGCGATACCGACTTTTGTGTCATGCGCTTTGCTCAGAGTTGGCAGTCCCGGTTATGATCAAGCGAAATTGGGCTTCTTTTTTTCGCCGATTTGCTTTTAAAATTTTCCAGTCACTTTTGCGTTTTTTTGAGGGGGGAGGAGGGGATATGAATTTTACCGCAGATATTGTTTATTGAACATCAAGTTCACCAATATTGTGTTTGTCGCTCTTTAATAATGCGTTTGTCGATGACTTTTTGTAGTGGAGTGCTGATGTAAAACGTAACGTAGGTGGCAATCAACAATTAACGTTAATCACGCACTGGCAAACGGGAATTCAACCGAACGGAGTCAATGTTTAAAAGTAACTGTGGGTTGACCTTCATAATGTCGCATATTTTAGTATGCGAAACAATAAGCGATTTATTTTAACCACCATTTTACTTGAACGACGTTTTAAGTGCGAAGCATTTCATGCGAATTTCTATCTATCTATCTATCTATCTATCTATCTATCTATCTATCTATCTATCTATCTATCTATCTATCTATCTATCTATCTATCTATCTATCTATCTACCTATCTATCTATCTATCTATCTATCTATCTATCTATCTATCTATCTATCTATCTATCTATCTATCTCTATCTACTATCTATCTATCTATCTATCTATCTATCTATCTATCTATCTATCTGTCTATCTATCTATCTAGCCGCCTACGACTTTAGCTCCCTGGCCGTTTAGATAATGGTATCACTACCAAGCTTGGTATGGCATAACATGACTTATAGCACACTTGACTAGTCATAACATCAAATCATGACATGTATGTCATGATTTACATTTCATGGTCCTGCAGCTGTTGCGGTGGTTTTGTTCACATAGCATGTTGCAAAACTGGTATGGAATGACATGATTGAGTGGTGAACACAAGCGACAGACAATAACATGAAATCATGACATGCGTGTCATGTAACAACATGACTTACTGCAACGCTCATAATGCGCTCGCGGCCGTTTCGCTAGCGTCACATATACCAAATTCGGTGTTACGGTACGGGAATGGATGATGAAGGTATGATATTGGTGCAAACGTGATAAACATGAGATGCGCGTCATGTAACAACATGACTGCATGCTACGCTCATGATGCGCTCACGGCCGTTTCACTAGTTCGGTATTATGTGATGGCAATGGAATACGAAGGTATGTGACTGGTGCAACATGATAACCATGAGATGCTGGCATTTGAGAACATGACTACATGCCACAGTCAAGGCGCCAATACATTTCGACGTGACGTGGTGCCCGTGCTCGCCGGCGTTCATTTCGTTGCGTCACGCCGGCGTTGCCACGCCACTTGCAGGTCCTGCCATATACTCGCACGCACGCGTCGGGCTGCGTTGCTTTGACGCATGCGCGTTTCAGCGCGTCCGGCGTCCCTCCGTCAAGTAGAGAGGGATAGAGTGTTGTCTGGGTAACGCATCGGCGCGAATGCAGCATGTCTCATTTCGCGCTGGTTGCCGTCGGGCCGCGCCGACGGACGCTGGTCGCGCCAGGCGTCAGACTAAAGAGTGCTCGCGTTTTGCAAACGTAGCGTCGCTGTGCCCACCGTGCATGAGCGCCAACGCTACATTGGAGTATATTGGGCCCTTCTTGATGTGCTCGCGGCAGTTTTGTTAGCTCCACATACACCAAATTTGGTGTTACATGACGTCAATGCGTCGCGAATATATGAGTGGTGCAAACATGCTAATCCTGACACGCGTGTCATCTAAGAACATGACAACATACCACGCTCATAGCCTGCTAGTGGCCGTTTCGATAGCTTCGCATATACTAAATTTGGTGTCACGTAACGTGAATGAATGACGAAGGTAAACGACACATCCAAACATGATAATCATGACACGAAAGTCAGGTACGGCATCATTTACCTCCACCTCGTTGTTGCTGATTTAGAAGTGCATATCAACCTTCTCATTCGTGCTTTGCATATAATCGATTTCCACTGTACGTGGGATCTGCCAATTTTTTTTTTCATTATACTACAGATATTCTCAAGAATCAGATAAATAACGGGAATACCTGTTTTTTTGGTTTTTTGGGGGGAGCTTTTTGTGTTGCTTATTTGCTCGTTAATGTGGTTGATTGATTGATACGTGGCGTTTAACGTGTCAAAACCACCATAGTAATATGAGAGACGCCATTGAGGAAAACTCCGGGAATTTCGACCCTGGGGTTCTTTAACGTGCACCCAAATCTGAGCACATGAGCCCACAGAATTTTCGCCTCCGTCAAAATTGCGGCCGCCGCAGCTGGTATTCGATCCCGCGACCTGCGGGCCAGCAGCCGACTCGTTAATGTGGTAGAATCTGGCAAGGCAACTTTGTCTCTGAGACTTCATGCATTCGACTTCTGTTGCATGCTTTCATGCAGAGTTCCCGCATGCTAATGAGCTACAAGCGAATAATCATCGTAGAAGCGCTCCCCCCGTCTTAAACCCCTCCCCCCAATATAAAAACAAGAACGAATTTATATCGTTTTCGTTTTAGTTTAATTATTATTTTAAAAGGGCCCTTAATATGAAGAGGTAAATAAAATTTGCTTAGTTACCCTGCACAGCGAAAATATGCACGCATTTGCTTCTTTATTATTGCATTCAGGTTTCTCCATATCGATGAAGCATGTTTGCATGAATACAGTACTTGATAGCCCGATGTGTGTTTGGTTTCGACACTCCGCTACTCAAAGCCATCGCATCGACGAAACGCGTGGTTCATGAACGTGGCGATCACAAAAATAAAAAAAATGGCAGATCCCACGTACCATTGGAATCAATGATATGCGAAGCACGAATGCGAAATGTTGATATGTCACTTTACAATCAGCACAACATTACGAGGTGGAGGTAAATGATGCCGTGCATGACTTCCGCGTCATGATTATCATGTTTGGATGTGTCGTTTACCTTCGTCATCTATTCACGTCACGTGATACTAAATTTAATATTGAGGAGTGAAACAGCCACGAGCACGCTGTGAGCGAGGTATGCTGTCATGTTCTTACATGACACGCGTGTCAGGATTATTATTTTGCACCAGTCATATATTTCATCATCTATTGACGTCACGTAACACCAAATTCGGTATATGTGGAGCTAGCAAAACGGCCGCGAGCGCATCATGAAGGGCCCAATATACTCCAATGTAGCGTTGACGCGCGCGCACGCTGGGCACAGCGACGCTACGTTAGCAAAACGCGAGCACTCTATAGTCTGACGCCTGGCGCGACCAGCGTCCGTCGGCGCGGCCCGACGGCAACCAGCGCGAAATGAGACATGCTGCATTTCACGCCGATGCGTTACCCAGACAACACTCTCTCTCTCTCTTACGGAGGACGCCGGACGCGCTGAAACGCGCATGCGTCAAATCAAACGCAGCACGGCTTGCGCATGCGAGTGTAAGGCAGGACCGGCACCTGGCGTGGCAACGCCGGTGTGACGCGACGAAATGAACGCCAGCGAGCACGCGCACCGCGTCACGTCGAACTGTATTGGCGCCTTGACTGTGGCATGAAGTCATGTTCTCACATGACACGCATCTCATGATTATCGTGTTTGCACCAGCCACATACCTTCGTCATCCATTGGCGTCACGTAATAATAAATTTTGCACATGTGAATCTAGCGAAACGGCCGCGAGTGCATCATCATATGGCATGTAGTCATGCTGGTACATGACACGCATCTCATGATTATCATGTTTACAATAGTCACATACCTTCGTCTTCCGTTCACGTACTGTTATACAAAATTTGGTATATGTGAAGGGAGCGAAACGGCCGCGAGCGCATCATGAGCGTGGCATGTAGTCATGTTGTTACATGACACGCATGTGATGACTTTGATGTTAGGGTCGGTCACTTGTGTTCGCCATGCAATCATGCCATACCATACTAGTTTTGCAACATGCCATGTGAAGGAAGCCACTTGTCAAATATGTTCTTCATACAGTCATGTTATCCCATACCAACTTTGGTATCGATACGACTATCGAAACGGCCAGGAGAGCTAAAAGTCGTAGGCGGCTAAATAGATAGATAGATAGATAGATGGAAAGATAGATAGATAGACAGATAGATAGATAGATAGATAGATAGATAGATAGATAGATAGATATATAGATAGATAGATAGATAGATAGATACGCTCAAAATCGCCGGAGTTCGCTAAGAAATGCTTCGCATTTATACGTGTTTGCTAGAAAAATAGATTTGACCAACCCTTAAAGGGCTTGTAAACCACCAATGGACGCCCACGTGCTGCTCGCCGTGCCTTTCGTCTATCGAGAAGAGCTTGCTTGACGTCAACTGACTCTAGACGCTGTGATTGGGCGAAAGAAAGCCTGTTTTCTGCTAGCTCACACATGCGCCTGTTGCGTTTCCCCTTGGACGCTGAGGAAGGGTTGGTCAAACGAGCTGACGAGCGCAGCCTAGCGAAGGAAGGAACGAAACGAGGCAACACGTGTAATTCTACCAGCGTTCACTGCACACCCGGGCGCAACCGCAATGCCACATGTACGTTTCTGCCTCTGGGTGGTTCACGGGCCCCTTAACGCGACAAGTGATGCTGAAATTCTGCAAGTAACTCGGTGAAAAAAAAAATGTCCGCCTATGCAAGCACAGATGGTTAGCCAGCGAAGCTGAAATTTGCGATCAATGCGGTTGCAGACGTCGCAGCGAAAGCCAAAGTGCAGCTATGGAAACTCCCGCTGAAAGCATTCGTTGGCCCCGACAAATGCGTTCCCGCTTTGACACGTCGACGACGGTCTGCCCACAACGTCGCTTCCTCAGCTCGCCGTTGTCGCTTGCATTCGGTTTGGAAGACTGCCGCATGCTCGGTGCGCAGTTGCTGCTTGTACTACGGCGCCCGGGCCTGTTTTTGGGCCCGGATTGAACATGGGCCCGGCGAACGTGAGTTCTCTCACGAATCAGCTCCCGGCGCTGTTCCTGGAAAGCTGTAGGTTGTTCGAGAGTTTGTACGATCCATGTCCTCCACATTTCGGAGTTGTAAGTCGGAAATGCTGCGCACGGGCTCATCAACACTACTGCGAAGAGATGAATTACGTCATTGACTGCGCTGCCAACGGCGTGCGCGCTTGGGTGCGACGTAGAGAATCGCATAACTCTCGGCGCAGTCAATGGATACCGTTATGGAAACTTGTGCCAAACGGTTTTTTCGTTTCAGCTAGCCATACGCAGCTTTTGTTGTGAAAATAAGTCCAAATCCGCTTTTTGTCAGCGATACTGGCAACTCGGCGTCCAGCTCGGCTCTTCACAATAACGGGAGGCCGAGTCCTTGCATAACTTCGTGCAAAAATCTGTTTTTTTTTCATTTAATAGTTTGCTCTCTCTTCACACCGCAAGGAAGCATACTGTGCCGGCTGACGTACGCCTTCAGTATTACAAAGAACACATGCTCTGAGCGTGTTGAATCAGCTCAGTATTGTTCTGTGCCATACGAGCACGTCAGGATTTTCTCAGTTCGCCAAGCGGGAATAATTAAATTGCTTGATGAACTGTCTGATTACTAGCTCTTGCGAAAAAATCTTCAATGCAAAAGTTGTACAGCCCCCCCCCCCCCCGCTTTTTTGAAACGCGGAAAAATTTCACCCATGCTAAGACATCTAACAATCTGATAATCTGGACGATTATCATAGATTGCTCAAAAACTTTTAAGCAGGCAAACTCAACGAAAAGTATTCGATAGAAAACGTGTTAGCGTTGTTCAGCGACGTACTTTATTTTCATCTATGCTAAGCTTAATGATCTGCCCCCCTCCCTTTCCCCTGCCCCTCACATTTCCCTTAAGGTGCGCGAAGTGATCAAGCAGGCTTGGCGCAAGCTATCAGCAGCGTCTTAACATTATATGGCATGCTCTGTCGATATGCGCACCAACGTCACACGCAATCTCCGGAATGTAAGAAATCACCGCTCGTCGGGATGTCATGTTGAAGGTCACTGAACTCTCTGAAGGAGCACTCGCAAAAATGGCAAAACAAAAATGACATTGACAGATATGTCTTTTACACAAAGGCTTGCAATAAGTTGGTAGTAGACTGTTCTTGATATGTGGGGTTTAACGTCCCAAAACCACCCATGTATGATTATGAGAGTCGCCGTAGTGGAGGGCTCCGGAAATTTCGACCACCTGGGGTTCTTTAACGTGCACCCAAATCTGAGTACACAGGCGTACAACATTTCCGCCTCCACCGGAAATTGTTAAACTGTTCTGGCAAAGCCATGTCGGTGAGCGACCGCGGTCGCAAATATGATCGCGAACTGTTCAAAAGGTAGCTGTTTTTGGAGCGGTATAGCTCTACTCCTCCTGGTACAAACACACGAAAAGCTCTTGCGTGTGCGTCTGGTTTAAAAGATAGCCTCCTCGCACGTGCGTCGTCATAGCAATGGACAGGCTTTGTGTCAGCTTTGGATTGTATTTATGAGCTCTTAATTAATGCTGCGAAACAGCAACTTCGAAGACAAAACACATACACACAAACAAAAATAAATCGGCAGACCCTACGTACCTGGGAATCGACGTTATGCGAAGCAGGCGGAGGGAAGGTGACCGTGTTGCAATTTTAGGGGCGAAGCTCCTTAGGGCGTGGGCTGTGCGTCCCCTGTAGCCTGCATGTAGCCACCTCTAGTTAGTTCTTGCAGTGTTCACTAGACGGCGGTACCGTCCCCTGTATGTGAGAGAGGCAGTGAGCACAATAATAATCGATGGTGAAGTTCCCGATGGATGGAAACTTAGCAGGATGAGCATGATCTATAAAGGAAAGGGGGACAAAGCTGACATAAACAACTACCATCCTATAACAGTGACATCAGTGGTCTACAGGCTGGCGATGCAGATTATAAAGGAACGACTGCAGGCGTGGATAGAGGATGAGGGGGTGCTGGGGGAACTGCAGAATGGGTTTCGGAAACACAGGAGGTTGGAAGACAATCTGTTCTCACTGACGCAGTGCATCGAAATAGCAGAAAAGGAACACAGGCCTCTGTGGCTAGCATTTTTGGATATCAAGGGAGCGTACGATAGCGTGGTTCAAGAGGAATTGTGGGGAATACTGGACACACTAGGCGTGGAACATGTAGTCACTAATCTTTTAAAGGGTATCTATAAAGATAACAAGGTAGTTATAAAGTGGGAAAAGCAGGTATCCAAGCCTGCAGAGGTAAAACGGGGGCTTAGGCAGGGGTGCCCCCTGTCACCCTTATTATTCATGATGTACCTACAAGGATTAGAGGCAAAATTAGAGGGAAGTGGATTGGGCTTCAACCTCTCTTTAGACAAACAAGGAAAACTTATTGATCAGGCACTACCAGAATTAATGTACGCAGATGGTATAGTGCTAATGGCCAACAACAAGGAAGATTTGCAGAGATTGATGGACATCTGCGGTAATGAGGGAGATAGGTTAGATTTTAGATTCAGTAAGGAAAAATCAGCAGTCATGATTTTCAATGACAACGAAGGTAGTGAGCTTAGAATACAGGAGGTCACGCTAGAGATAACAGATAAATACAAATATCTGGGCGTATGGATAAGCAATGGAACCGAGTATTTGAGGAACACGAAATATACGTGACGACTAAAGGTAACAGGAATGCAGCAGTCATGAAAAATAGGGCACTGTGGAATTACAATAGGTATGATGTGAGAGGAATATGGAAAGGGTCATGGTTCCTGGGCTGACGTTCGGCAATGCGGTCTTGTGCATGTGATCAGAAGTTCAAGCAAGATTAGAAATTAAGCAACGTGGAATAGGTAGGCTTGCTTTAGGAGCTCACGGAAATACATTAAATCAGGGAGTACAAAGTGATTTGGGATGGACGTCATTTGAGGGCAGGGAAGCTAGCAGCAAGATGAAATTTGAGAAGCGATTGAGAGAAATGGGGGAAGAGCGTTGGGCTAGGAAGATTTTCAGCTACTTGTACATGAAGAATGTCGATACAAAATGGAGGAAGCGAACCAGGAAGTTGACTGGTAAATACTTAGAAAACAGCAGGTGGCCAAACCAAAAAGAACTATCGGTTAAGAAGAAAGTGAAGGAAACGGAGACTGACATGTGGAGAATGGGCATGATAAAGAAGTCCGCACTAGAGATCTATCGAACGTTTAAGCAGGAAATTGCCAAGGAAAGGATCTATGATAATACTCGGGGTAGTTCTCTACTGTTTGAGGCCAGAACGGGAGTACTGCGAACCAAGAATATCGAGCCAAATACGAAGGGGTAGACACAGTATGCAGTGCGTGTGGAGAGGAAGAAGAAACTGCCGAACACTTGATAATGTTCGGTAAAGGGCTTCACCCTATAGTTCAGGATGATGGCGCAGAGTTTTTCAAAGCACTGGGGTTTAGGGACCGGGAGGGCAAAATAAACTTTAAGCGGGTAGACTTAACTAGAAGGAGGTTATCTGATTGGTGGCTAAAGTCAAGGCACGAGTAAAAATTAAACTCTTCACTGCAAAGTACGAATCCTCAAACTCTTTTTTTAAGGGAAAAAATATAGTTTTTAGTTCATTAGGTATTACGGCTTAGTGGCGCTAGCCACCGCCCGATCTAAAGGGTACAGCCATATCCATCCATCCATCCATCCATCCATGTAGCCACCTCTAGTTTAGTTCTTGCAGTGTTCACTAGATGACGGTACCGTCTCCTGTATGTAGCCACCTCTCGTTTAGTTCTTGTATGTTTACTAGATGGTGGTACTTGTAGCTGATGATGAAAAGATGCAAGATGCTATAAACTAGAAAGCGGTACTTGTAGTTGATGAAAGACGCGAGATCTTATAAAATAGGAATGATGTCACATATGGCGCGTGTCATTGGTTGAAGGCAATCGTTCGATTTAGTGCGGCGACGTACGCTAGGGGGAGCGATGTAATAAAATCGAGTGGGCAAAATGTACAAAGGATTCATGGTTTACCAGGTTTACCTCCGGAGCTTCGCCCACTCATCATCATTCACTTCGTGGATATGGCGGAATTTTTCTATTGAGCGACACGTCGTGATAGGACGCTAAATATAGGTACAAATGTTGCACGCACAGACAAGTTGAAGAGTTGCAGATCGTTACATAACCAGTTGTTTGCACTTGCGCAACTATGCGAACTGGAACCTGCGTATTAGAAACCCAAGAAGCTGATAAGAAGCACTGATGCTCGCGAGGATGGTGGTCCTGAACACTGCTACATAAATCAACTACAGCGCATGGCAACTAACCACAATTGACGTTAACCCGACGTGACGGCTGTATCAAAAGAGTACATATCTAATGTTTATAAAATTGGATAGGCAGCACTGAAACCACTATTGACGTTTCACGAAGATTGGGGTTTGAAAAGCAGCTACGAGGCCTGGCGTAGCTCTGTAGTAAAATGCTTCGTTGCCACGTAAAACGCTTTGGCTTGATTCCAGCTGGAACCCTGCCATTTATTCAATGCCCTTATTGGGTCGACACTACAGATGTCGAGTATTAACGCTCACGCGTTAAAATTGCGCGCGTGTGTTAGAGTCGTTACTGGGCAGATATTGTCGATCACCTGAGGCACATACTTACATCCCAGTGGCACATACCCACCCGTGGGTATGTGCCACTGTTTGGTGGGAAGTGTTTGATGACGTACGCGACGGGACTGTGACATTATTCATGTCCTGTCCAGCGTGCCATGTTCGTCAAACCATCTTACCCTCTCATGCCAATTTTGGTTCACGCCAAGTTAAGGGGTGACCAAGAGAGCACCCAAACGTAAGCGGTTAGATAGATAGATAGATAGATAGATAGATAGATAGATAGATAGATAGATAGATAGATAGATAGATAGATAGATAGATACGCTCAAAGTCTTTGAAGTTCGCTGAGAAATGCTTCGCATTTAATATTTAATAGATACGTTCAAAGTAGTCGAAGTTTGCCAAGAAATGCTTTATGGGCAATACCAGAGCACAAACTCACGGGACGAAGAGAAAAGACACAAAACGCTGTTTGTGTCTCTTCTCTTCGTCGCGTGAGTTTGTGCGCTGGTACTGCCCATAATGTATCACCAACTAGCCCAACTATCAGTCCTGCAAAAAATGCTTCGCATTAAAAAAAAAAAAACGTGGCATTTTCTTTCTTTTAATGTCGATCTAATGTTCAGTTGTTTTTTCAACACTTTATTTTCCTCGTGAACAGGTTCTCCCTCAAAAGTGGCTGTGCTCAAGGCATCGACCACCACGCGGCGCTGAGCTCCTAAGCAAGTCTCGAAGCACAAGCAGCGACACAAGGAAAATCATGAGTGAGTACAGAGATCCGAACCTGATGACCCACTCGTGCTTATATATGAGAAGAAACATTTTATGGGCCATATCACATCCAAATAGCCTGTTTTTTTTTTAATTTCAGCTGAGATATCGCAGTACAGCGTGGGTAAGCGCACGCCCGTCATTGTGGCTCCTGACGCTTCTTGATTCGTCGCCAGTTTTTGCGATGCAGTTCTCTCTTCTCTTTAAGGCGAAAATATCAAGTGACTCGTTGCGCGAGCCCATTGAGGGAAACATGGCAAGTGAACGAAGTGGTACAAAACCCACGCGACCTATATACTCCGTTTCACATCAGGTGCAACGCCGTGGAAGCTATGCAAGAAGCTTGGCCAGCGTAACGTATCACTCTGCGCCTCTCGTCGTTCGCGTGTACTCTGACTAGTACTGGTCAGTGTTGCGGAATGGGCGCCGCCATTTCATTCCTATTCTATCCCTCGGAATGAATAACTTAGCCCATTTCTACTCCGGGAATTGCACGGCACTTCCATTTCGTTCTTGCGATTCCTCAACGTAGGAAATGCATCGGTTTTATTGGGTTAGAATGAACGCCCCATAAAGCTGATGTCCTTAGATGTATTAAAAACTGCAAAATTACGAAACACACAATACCAAGATCTTCTTCCAAGATCTTCTGCCTATCTTGTGCAGTACAACCTCCTTACTCATTCCCATGGGGGTTGCAGCTCTTTTGCTGCCTTTTGTACTTGCATGTTCCCTATGTTTGAACGAATTCTGATACTTTATTACTGTTTAAGCTTAAATGTGTCAATGCTAAAATGACAACACAGTGTATTTTTATTCTGAAAAAGTAGAGTTCAAGAACAAGCGGTTTTGTCACACATCTGAACTGGTCGTGAATATAGAGAAAACTAAAGTTTGGTCAGTGAGGAACGAAACCCTCTACATTTGTAGGTGTTGGAACGGTGCTTAGCTCGGGCACCTTGGGCGTTTGCACCGAATACGGAATACCGGGCCGCCGTGCTCTTCACAACTGACGATTTTTAATCGCGCTGAGCAAGCGTGAAGTGGCTGATGAGAACTGTGTGTTCGCCAGCGCGCGCACGTATTCATTGCCTTCCTTGTCGCAAAGGTTAATTACGTGCGTCAGACACTAAACTGCTCGTGAGATAAAGATCAGGCTGTGCACAGAGTATCGCGACATTAGAGTGGGATTACCAATGGAAACCAACGCACAGGGATTGGTTTCTTCGTTCAATATCCGCTGGCATGATGTTTTTTTTTGTACACTAACTCATGGATCAGTTTATCTTTTACAAATAGGTAGATTGTTCACACTTTTACGCCACGCCTACCCTTGGCTCTGGCCAAATAATGTGGACCCAAAGAATGCGTTGCGGCCTTCAACTTTAAAAGAAAATTGAACCATCTCCCCCTAAAGGGAATCACGAGCATGTGAAACAGCAATTGGGTGCACACCAAATTTCAGTTTACGTTCGCGCGGTGTTTCCGTTAGTGTGCACGGTTAGACTTAGTGCTTGTGTTGTTGTTACGTTGTGTTTGTGCATTCTCGAGGAAGTGTCGCTTGAATCGTGCGGTCACTCGGTCGGTCCCCGGCCACTGCAGTTGTCTCGAAAGCCTCGCTATCTTCGCCGCAGACTCGCGTTGTCTCTCAGTAGCGGAAGCGGTAGCTCGACGCCGACGCTTGGCTTGCGTTTCCCTGGCGCGGAGTTCGGGATCACCTTGCCTGCGGAGGCACTTGCGTTCGGCATCGCGATCCCAGCGCCGTTGCTGCTCCGCGTGCGATCTAGATCTCGGCAGATGTTGGAGTGCAACCGTCGCCGACGTTACAACTATTCTGAACGGGAGCGAAGCGAGAATCACAGAATTGATAGAAGCCGTGGGAGCGCACGCACTTACATAAAATGGGGGAGGGAGAGGAGAGAGTGGGTTTACAAGCTGCAGCGCGGGCGGAGGAGCAAAGAAGGTGACCACACGCCTGTGTGAAGGAGGAGAGGGGGAGAGAGGAGGCGCATGCGCAGTGGAGCGCGGACGCCACCGGATCAAGCTCGCTCACAAGGCGCTTCCGCCTAAAAACAAAAAGAAGAACATGTGCGCAGGCATACATGACTAATTTGAGCATGATATTACAGTAGTAGAAATAATGGTGTGGCAAAATGTTTATCTCCAATGCTTTATTTGCTTGGCGATGCGAACACGGACATGTGCTGAGTCATAGCAACCGAGCGAAGAAGCAAAGAAAGAAAGAATAACGTTAATAATGAATGGTCCCATCCCGGAGCAGTGCACTCTATAAAGAAAAGAAGGGAGAAGGGTTTAGAAGGTTGCTCCATTAGAGGAGTAACTAACCGTCACACCTATTAATACATTTCAGGGAAACTGCGGAGTCACTCTGCCTTCTCATGGTTACTCAAGGGAGGGACAGTTATTTTTCGCAGAACAGAAATAAGCTTCCAGTTGGCCTAACTAGCATTTTGAAGTGCGTGCGGGGCATGCGATTAGATCAAGGTGGTTTTTCTATTGGATGTGCAATGAATGCGCAAACATAACATTCAGAAATAAATTTCAGAAAACTTACAGCAAACACACGGGATTCGAACTCACGGCCATCCAATCAGCATACGCGTACGCTAACCACTCCTCCACGCCATGCATGCTATGACACATTTGGAAGGAAACATGTCTATGTATGCATCACGGGTCGTTTGCACACGGCACAAACACTTCTCCAGTTACTCCAAAAACAGGGCGCTTTCCTTCGCCAGGAGGAAAGTGACCCTCCTTGTCGTGCCGTGTACAGGCTTTTGCACTAATTTCGTCTTTTGGGGGACCAAAGCACCTTTTTCGGGGTAACTGCTTAGTGACCCCGGAAAACGTTTTCGAGTGGAAGGGTCTCTGGGTAAGAGCGCAGCACTGTTCGCAAGCAGCCTTCAGAATTTGAAAGAGACTACCCCCCCCCCCCCCCCCACCCCTGTTCCTTTTTTTTCTATTTATAAGCTTGAACAAATGGTTCTAGAACAACAACACGTCTGGCAATTGGTCCCTTGTTATTTCAATAACTACGACGTGAATTTGTGCTACCTCGCGTCATAATGACCTGGCCACAGATCGCTTAGCACTTGTCACATCGTTACGACGTCATCGCACGGCGTCATCAATGACTTAGATCACGTGGGTTTTTGTACCACTTGTTCGGAAAGTTCCAGAGGCGACGAACAATGCAGCACAATGCAACGTCAGTGCAACCACGCTTTCTCCGAAAGCGCCTCAAAATGCCTTTCTGCAAATCTGCTCCCGACTGTACAACCTACACTGCCTTAGCAAGTGTGCGTATCGTCCTTAAGAGTGTATTGACAGAAATATCAAATGTTTGGATTGTCGCTACGTAATATGGCTACCTTGAAGAGAGAAGAAAAAAACATCTTTAGGTTTCGATATCGAGGGGTGGCTTCTCATTGACGTGTCATTGCAGCGTTATCGATGCCAAGCGGAGACTTTGCAATTGCCAACGTACACGTAGTAGCGGCAGATCCATCGTCTGGTGCACATAGCGTACGATGACCTAATTATTGTGATCCCGACCGGGATATTTGCGGCCTTATAGGCTGGACGCGGAACTCATGCAGAGTTCGAAAACACTGTGAATCTTTGTTGACTCCTCGGGATATTGTCCATCGCGCTGGGCTGGCCTGCTGATGTGGCAAGAAAAATACGCATAACAACAAAGTGGGATATCTTACCCGGGTTTCTCTGGCTCCGCAGTGTAGAGAGCCTGCTACTGCATAGCAAGGAAACAGGCAGCGTACTTTCAAATGTCTCAAAATTTTGTCAATACTCCTTTAAATGTTACAGTACAACATACTGCCACACTTCTTTGTTTACATTAATTTCTTCGCAAATAGAAGGTAGTGAGTCAGATTTGATTTTAGTTGACCGAGCTCACTTTTTTCTCCCTCGGAAAGCACAGCAAAACAGAAGCGTAACAGAGCGTGGAAGTGTCGTAGGTTTGTCCGTAATAATTTCGTATCATTTTACACGATATAGATTTAATTGTTTTATGCCGGAATCTACTACGGCTCCACTGACGTATTTCCGTCACGAATATGACGCTCCAAAGTATACACTACGAGATGACAAAAAAATCTAGGAGAAAAAGCTCCGTCCTAAGGAGGCAAGTGTACGACCCCTCATTCCACAACACATGGCGCAAACCGACTCGGCCACACAGCGTCCGTTCCTCAGCTTGCTATTCATGAGCTATTATATATGCCTTTAGTGCTGGTGGGGGTCAGAGATTGGTGACGTTAGCCTGTTCTTGCTATGACAGGCGTGATGGCGCGAAGAGCGCGCTTTAAAAGCCCCCCCCCCCCCCCCCCCATTGCTATTCGCTGGCGCTTCAACAGGGCCTCGTAATTCACGTGTGCCTCCAACACCGGCAACAGTTGTGACCGTGTTAATCCGCACTCATCCGTGATACCTGTGCGTTTGTTCCATGCTTTTTCATTTGTGTTTCAGCAGAACGCTTTAAGTGTCAAGCTGTCACAGTTGTTAGTTTGGGAAGGGGGGTATGATTTTAATAGAAAAAATGAAAAGTGAGCCCCGCACGTGCAGCATCATGTGTGAAACCTCAGCATGCAGTATAGCTCACAAGGAAGGAAATAAGGGATTAAAAGACACAGAACAAAGTTTGTAAACGGTTAGAGAGTCTGTGGACGGGGCTCTGATCAGCGAGCGACCCTCGGAGAGAGGACATCGTGGAAGAGACAACCGCCAGACATGCAAAGCCGAGCGTCTCCCCATGGTTTAGTTCGGGCTCATCCTGTGTACTTTACATGCGTACTTTCTGCTCCAAGAACGTACTGCAGTTTCGAGTGACTTGCTACTCGTCGCGTCTCATTACATGCAAAGAAAGTCGCTATACAGCACTCATTTCTTTAACCCGCGGTGGCAAAACAATGCACAGCTAACGCTTAAGTATATACCTCCGTAAAAAAAAACACATTTCACCTTCGTGTTTTAGCGATTCCTATCACAAATGGGTTAGTTATGTTTCCTCTTGTACTTGCCGCTTGTACGGACGTGTAGATTTTAAGAACGACCGTTTCTCTGGAATGTAATTAGGTAAAGAACAAGCACTTTTTACTGATAATATATTAATAATAAAATGTGAAGGGACATAATGCCACGAGTCTTATTTTGAGGCGTTAAATTTAAACCCACAGAGGCTGCAAGCAATACTCGGTGCAAATCGCGCCTCAGGTTCGAGAATCCTCACGTTTGTAGTGTATCGATCGTTTTGCCAAGATTGCGCTGGACGCGAACACTCAAGTTATTTACAGAGCTTGTGCGACTACTACCAGCGATAAGCCTCGCGTGATGCATAAAAGACAGTGCTTTTCAACGATGATTAACATTAACGGCAACCTCCGCTCTGTGCGGCGAATAGTGTATATAGGGTGCGTTGCTTGCTGTAACCTTATTTTCCTTTCACGGCCACAAGCGCGGCCAAATAAAGCGTTTCACTTTCAAGAAGCATGCAGCTCTGTCTTCGTACACGTCACGACCACGTGACAATACAAGCGCAGCAAAATCGGTCAAATGCCTATTTCGCACGGCCACATAGAGTTACGATTGCCTAATTTTAATGCATCCATGTTACTGTCTCTCTCTCTCTCTCTCTCACACACACACAGCTGGCAGCCAGATGTCTCAAGTGTCAGGTAAGTTTCTGATGGTTATCTGCTGCACACTTTCACTTTATACTTTTATGCTGCATGCATGGTGTAGGGCTGCTATCACCCCTCTACTGTCGTTTGCGCCCCATGCCGTATGCGCGTCTCGCGGATTTAGGCCTAACAGCCGCCGAGTGAAAAGTTCTGTTGCCGCTGTTTAGAGTTAGCGCGAATGCGCCAGCAGCGCCACGTGATCGGTGGCGGGGTATAGGCCGGCACACGAAAAACTGTAGCGAGTCTTTTATTATTTTTTTTTTTGGGGGGGGGGGGGGAGGGTGCTTGACTGCGGGCGCTGACGGACGTCTCCAGCGGTTGGGGGTCCGTTAGTGGCGACACCGCAGGTCGATTTCCGTGGATCGCTCGTGGTGAGTCGAACGTCGGCGACGCCGCATTCGCGCTACCTTGCTGTTGTGTTTGTGTGTTGTATCGGATTACGGTACGGTATAAGGTTATTTTCAGCGTGTCACTAGGGACATGTTTGATTCGACTGGTGATATCATCGTTGTAAAAGTAAGTGAATAAATGTACAGGTCGGTCCACGTTAGAGGGAACACGCGAGCGCACAGCATGCACATCAACCGACAGTTGAAAAAAAAAACCGTTCGCTTTCGTGTTATCCATTGCTGAACGATAAGGAGTCGCGGCCGGTAGGCAAGCGCTGCTAGATTGCACTTCCTCTTCGCTCGCGCAAAGGGCGGTGCCTGCAGTGCGTCGTCGTCTGCCAACAAATTGATATGCTGCGCGAGCACGGTGCAAGCTGCAGGCGTTGCCCAACATCGCTAGTTGGCCATGAATCGTTATCTTGGCTAGAAAGATGGCGTCGAAAGTGAGCGTATTTTCCTTATAGCTGTCGGCTGATGGTGCTCTATAGGCAGCCGCAGCAGAGCGCAGGCCACGCGCTCGCGTTCCTTCTAAAAGTGGACCAGCCTGTACAAGTTTTCGGTTTGCAAGACCTCATGACAGTGCCCGTTTGTTCCGAGAGCCAACAGCACCGAAAGGAATAAAAAAAAAAACAATCTCGTGTGGGTTTCTCTTCGACTAGTATACAACTCTTCACTAATGATTTATGCGTTTTGATCAGGTATACTTCTTAAAGTTGTAAAAACGTGTCCTTACCCATCTGTTATCTAGCGTTCTTACCTAGTAGCTAACGGCAGAAAAAAAACAGCACAAATGACCATGCAATATAAAAAAGAAAATCGAAAAGCACACTTGATGATAACAGGGAAAGAGCAGCGAGACACAACACAACGCAAGGAGAACAAACGCAAATCGATTCTCAGCAGTACTTACATTTTTCAGTTGGGTTGGAGCTGGCTTAAATTTGTTAATTGTCCCTTTCTTTTCTCTCTCCATTTCAGGCTTCGACTCCAGCAGCACTTCGGGTAAGTCTTACCAGCATCCGCATGGTTGCAGATGGCAGAACCTAATCGGTGCTATCTCTGGCCACGGCTTCCCAAATAAAAACGCGTAATACTTCAAACATTTCAGCATCAAACACCCCATACAATTGCTGCATCGCTATTTAACCAGCCAAGCGCAATTGCATATTTCGCAACACGATTTTACGCAAGGAAGGACGCAGCGAATAACCAATCCTTTCAGGACCTTGCCAGCAAGAAAAATATGTGAAGTGGCATGTAAGAACCATATTCGAAATAAACTTTTAAAAAATTGACAGCCTAAAAGATGCGCAAGTATCTGTTGTTATCGACAAAAGACGATCTTCATTAAACGCGTACATGTATAACACGAATGAATAAGATAAACCAGTGGTAATAGTAGTATTCTTGGTACTAAGGCATAAGTAGAAATGATACGATTTGTTTTGTAATGCCCACTGAACCATAACGTCCCGACAAGGTGCTTGCGTGCATACATGTGTGTGTGGTTGAACATTTGATGCAGCGGACAGCTTTATGCTCTCCCATAGTAGAGTACCTATACTCTAAATCGTTAATCACTTTTTTCTAAACACAGGTACGAGCTTCTCCTCACAATCTCGCGGAAAATATCATGACGTTCTCGCGGCTCACAGAGTTTCCTAAAATTATCTAGAGGGGACTCTGGCGATGCGATCATTGATCCATAGAGTTTCCCCATATACACTAGAGGGAACTGTGGCGCTAGTGTCTATGGGAGCTGCTATGCACGGCGCTTCAGTGAGCATGGGAATGATGGGTAGTATACACATTTGTCTAAACTTCGTACTTCTGGCCTGCTTTTGGCTCCATGTGTGTTCGTGTGGCTTAAAGCTGGTTTCTCACGAAACAAAAATGAGCAAATGTTTAGCTATTGCGCTTCACCGCCATATTTTTTTTGAATTACCTTTACAAATGGGGTCAGGAAGTTCAAAAGGGTTGAATATTTCTTTCAAAAAAAACCGAAAAACAGCAATAAACGAAGCCGCAAGTACAATTCGCCGCCCGCAAGTACGAAAACTAGGCAAATGTGTGTACTACCCATCATTCCCATGGTCGCTGAACGATCGCAGTGTCGGAGTGCCCTCTAGCTAATTTTGAGAAACTCCATGCATTCAGCGACCATGGAAACGATTAGTACCCGGATTTGTCTAGTCTCCGTACTTGCGAGCGGCAAATCGCACCTGTGGCTTCGTTTATTGCTGTGTTTCGGTTTCTTTTCGAAAGAAAGACCGAACCCTTTTGAACTGAGTGACCCAATTCAAAATGATAAGCCTAAAAAAATAAGACGATGAATTACGATCGCTGAACACTTGCTCACTTTTGTTTCATGAGGAAACAGCTTCAAGGCACACAAACACACGGAGCCAGAAGTACGAAGATTAGACAAATGTTGTGTGCTACCATCATTCCCAATGCTCCCTGAAGCGCCACGCGTTGCAGCTCCCATAGACACTATAGCGCCAGAGTTCCCTCCATTGTATATTTAGAAAACCATATGCCCGCGGCCACTCTGCTCTGAGACTACAATGGTGGCACATAAGCGGCCATTTTTCGTCCTTAGGTGTCGGACGGTATCAAACTAGGCATACTGGTGCATGATATCACCCGCATCAATACCGCAGCCTGAGGACAAACTATATAGTGTCAATGTCGGGAGGTCTGCCATGCGTAAATCGACTTTAAGATTAAAAATATATGTATATCTGGAGCACCTCTCAGCATCAGAATTGATCCAAACCATGTCTGTACGACACCGATCAGTATGTCGAGGTAAATTCAGCTTCGAAAAGTTAGCCTAAGTACCCTTTAAGTCGTAATTTGCCGTTTTCAGATTGCAAAAATGGTGTATGCACAACCAGGCTGAAGTATTCTTCTGAAGTGGGACGCACCTCAGACGCCCTTCTTTTTTTCCATTCTTTCCAGTGGCAGCTCCAGAGTAAGTAAATGCTCAGTTGATAAAGCATCTTATTGATAGATTGTAAAAACGTGACAACAGCTCGTGGCACGCGAATTTTGGAGTCACTGAGAGTGCTTCAGTTGTGCTTCAGCAACGGGTTTTCTTAGAACATAATGTTTTCCCTAACAAAAACATGTCAGGTTCACTCAGTGACTGTAATTGTATGAAAGCACGTAAATTACAACAAAACTTGACTAATGCGCAGTTCAACTGGCCAGTAATGGCAGTTATTGTCATGGCAACATGTTCATAGCTATTGAGACGACATTGTCGTATCAGTGTTTGAATCAAACTTAAAGTCGGCATCTGGAACCCTGCAGTAGGCGAAAATACGTGTTCTCTAAACGGCAAAGCTGGCTTGCAAATCGTTCCTTGCCCGACGAACCAAAAGACTGCCGTCATCATAAGCGTGTATGTGCCACATAAATTTGATTAAACACCACCACTCACCACTGGTCCGCCAAAAGCGAAGAAGGCAGCAGTCAGGCTAACAACAAATGGCTGCCAAGCAATCATTGTGCCACAGCGCGAACATATATCTTCCCTCTCGTTCTACATATATGTAGAACGAGAGCATAATAATTCGAACAGCAGTGAGGACTTCGAGAAGACACTGCAGCGGTGGGAGGCGTGTACGCCATCGACGATGTGCCCGTCTGTATCTGTATCGTGCGCCTAGTCTTCGGAACTTGTAGATCGGTGTCGTGTCTGTAACTCTCTCTGGTTTAACTAGGACCTTTCTGCACTGAGAAGCAACCTAGAAACAACTAGGTTAGTCTTCAGAATCGCCCAGGTCTGCTTTTAAAGACTTGCGCAGCTTATTTAAGCTTCGCCGGTTTTTGTTTTTTTTTTTCCTCTCGCAGACATATGTGTGGAGCGCCTGTAGCCCTGAGCAAACCCAACGTCTGCATGAGACGTGTCGTAACTATAGTGCGATTGCCCCAACAATCTCTCTCGTCAGTTTCCTTTAACGAAAAACCCACACATTATTATATAGGGGGGCACACGTAAAATCCTTATACAGTATACTTGATTACCCTGCATGTTCTGCCAGTGTGGACATTCCAATGGCGCTCGTGCAAGCATCTTACCGTAGGTGTTTGGAACAATGTTTTGGCACGTGGTTGCAGTGGTGCTGAAACAAGATGGCGAGATGTTGAATCTTTATTAGATCAACTTGTCGGGAAAGTTCTCGTGTTTTGACTGTAGTCTTTTATGCCTGCGGAAATTCGACATCCGTGCTGCCTTTCTCCTTGTTCCCTCCTTCTTCACAATTTGGAAATGGATCACGGCTTAGCGTGCGTGTCCGGAACATGGCCATACCAGCATCTGCAACAGATGTCACGCTGCTGTGACAAGACTGGGAATCAATTGGGGAAGTCTTCATGGGGCTAACTTGTACTCGGAAAACAAAAAGTCGGACTGTAGTACAAGATACTGCATGGCGTAGACTGACAGCGTGCACAGCGGTCGTTGGTCGTCGCGATCCGATCAACTGTAAGGCGCGTCGAAATATGTTCTTGTGGCATTGAAGAATCCAGCGTTTTCGTTAGTGCAGGCCGCGTTAGTTCTGCAATAAACTCCAGTGTTCATGTTGCACGTTACAGTCTAAAATAATGTCTGAGAAGCTTCCTAGGCATTCCCGTATGACTTGCACAAGACAGTAGTTATACGAGTCACTGTAGCCTTTAGAATAAAAATTAAAAGTCGGCGAGGCTTCTACTGTGTCGTGAAACATGGAAACTGTACTGTCTTCAAGACTAATCTGATCGCTCATAGGTGGTTCCTATAAGCTTTAGCTAGGCTCGAGTCTAACCGCAGAGAGTCAGACACACGAAACGGATGCCCCAACTCCCGAAACAGGAACTCACGCTGAAACCAAACGTTCGCACCTCTCGTAGTTCTTCTATAGGTACGTCGTCGTTGTCGTCGGCCTTCCGTCAGTTCGGGGTGTTCTCGCAGCTGCCATTGCCTTTCGCGTTCCCTAGTCTTCTTTCGTGATACTCAGGGTGTTCGGCTCCCCATCATGTCATCGCACCTATTTGTTGTTGTACTAACTGTTACGGTTTTAATTCTTAAATATTCACGTCATGCCTGTGGCACATACTCATCGAGGATGGTAATTTTTTTAGGGGGGTCGTTGTACGAATAAGCCAGCTTCGTTTTTAGTGGAAAAAGAAGCGCACGAGGCGGTGTATACCTCACTGTCAACACAATGTGCTTGTCTTTGTCCTCTAGCTTCACTTTTGTTCATTTTGTCGCGCTGTTAACGGTGATCAATCAATAATTCTGCTTGGTTGCACGCTTTTTCGCGCGCAGTGACGAGTCCTCGTTGTCGGCTGTGACCATCTTGCTTGCGATCTTCTTGATCGGCGGTGCCGTTATGGTGATCGCCTTCATATTCCTCAGCAGTGATGGTGAGTTCTCTTTAAATCGCGTTCAGTAGCACTGATAGGTGATTTCATGATTATGAAACACATCGAAAGGACACGCAATGCTGACGATGAGGACAAGCGCCGGACGAAAATTTCCAGTGGCCCCATGGCTATTAAAGGCGAAGCAAAACGTTTCTTAGCGAACTTCGGCAGTTTGATATCTCTATCTATCTATCTATCTATCTATCTATCTATCTATCTATCTATCTATCTATATCTATCTATCTATCTATCTATCTATCTATCTATCTATCTATATCTATCTATCTATCTATCTATCTATCTATCTATCTATCTATCTATCTATCTATCTATCATCTATCTATCTATCTACTATCTATCTATCTATCTATCTATCTATCTACTATCTATCTATCTATCTATCTATCTGTCTGTCTGTCTGTCTGTCTGTCTGTCGTCTGTCTGTCTGTCTGTCTGTCTGCCTGTCTGTCTGTCTATCTATCTATCTATCTATCTATCTATCTATCTATCTATCTATCTATCTATCTATCTATCTATCTATCTATCTAATCTATCTATCTATCTATCTATCTATCTGTCTGTCTG
This sequence comes from Rhipicephalus microplus, assembly GCF_013339725.1. Lineage (NCBI taxonomy): Eukaryota > Metazoa > Arthropoda > Arachnida > Ixodida > Ixodidae > Rhipicephalus > Rhipicephalus microplus. The sequence continues at coordinate 26,684 of NW_023611132.1, forward strand.
TCTGTCTGTCTGTCTGTCTGTCTGTCTGTCTGTCTGTTCTGTCTGTCTGTCTGTCTGTCGTCTGTCCACCTACGACATTTAGCTCTCCTGACCCTTTCGATAATGGTATCAATACCAAGCTTGGTATGACATAACATGACTATGGAGGACATATCTGACTGGTAATAACAGAAAAATCTTGATATGTATGTCATGAATGTCATGATTTACATTTCATGGTCCTGCAGCTCTTGCAGTGGTTTCGATTACATGGCATGTTGCCAAACTGATATGGCATATCACGATTGCATGGCGAACACAAGTGACTGACCGTAACATGAAAATCATGACGTGCGTGTCATGTAAGTCATTACTACACGCCACGCACATTGTTACACGCACATTACTACACGCACATTACTACACGCCAGCACCAGCTTCACATATACCAATTTTGGTATTACGCAACGCAAACGGACGATGAAGGTAAATGACACGTCCAAACATGATATATTGCCGCGTGCATAGCTGCATTTAGCGGCGAGATAGCGACGACAACGAAGAACGCGGATCTGCTCGAGAGGCGCAGCGCAGCAGAGTAAAGAAGACGACAATCTTAGCGGCCTTCTCTGAGAGCGTCTCTACAAGTCCCACTGTCCGTGTTTTTAAATAAACCCCTTGTCATTTATAACCCGCGACACTGGTGGAGGAGCTGGGTACTACCACTTCATGATCAGCACCCCTGTGAGAAGCCCCGAGTCCAGCCCTACGAGACAGCCACGCGTGGAGACGCATGTGCACCGCTCAAGCCGTCGCCTTCAAGGTCTTGAACCAGAATTTGGCCTTTTAAAGGGAGCAACACTTCCGACAACCACCCCTACTCAAGAAATGGCAAGGAGTCCTGCACAGGTGACGGTCCAGAATATGCGCATTCCTGAACCATTTCATGGCCGGCCGAACGAAGATGCGCAAGACTGGCTTGAGCAGTTTGAACGGGTAGCTAAATCGAACTACTGGAGTCTCGATGGAAAGCTCTTCCACGTATACTTCGCCCTTGAAGACGGCGCGAAGACGTGGTTTATAAACCGCGGAGGCAACATTGACGACATGGGAGTAGTTTTGTCGTCGGTTTCTTGACACCTTCGGTAACGCGGACCGACGCGAAAACGCACAACGCCTTCTTGAAGGACGCACCCAACAGCTGCATGAAAGCGTCGCCATGTTTGCTGAGGATATGGTGCGCCTGTGCCACCGCGCGGACCCCAACATGCCCGAGGCTCGAAAGCTAACCCATCTCATGAGGGGCGTCAAAGAGCAGCTATTTGTTGGTCTTGTGCGCAATCCGCCGACAACAGTGGACGAGTTCACCAGGGAGGCCACCGCAATAGAGCGTGCGCTACAGCAACGGTACCGACAGTCTGATCGCCCGGCCACCGGCGCAGCTGCAGGCGCCGCCGCACTTACCGCAAACGACAAGTTTGCTCTACGCCACCTGATTAGACAGATCGTGCGTGAAGAGATCGCGAAGGAGAACGCAAAATACACATTGCAGTCACAGGCGCCCCCGCAGCAGGAGTCCACGGTAGCCTCCGTCGCTGAAGTCGTTCGCCATGAACTTCGACAAGCGTTTGCCTCTCCTCAGCAATATTCCGCTCCACCGCACCGTCCAAACTCGTGTACTGTTATGCCAGCGAGTCCTCGTCAAACGTCCGTGCCTCTGAAACAGGCAATCTGGGTCAAGGCCAGCCCGCAGCCCGCCGGGCGCGAACAACTCCACGGCGTGAACACGCGCGGCGCATCTGTGGCCCACGTGCATTGAGTCAGCGTCGCACGTGACAGCGAGCCGGCGTCCTCATGTCTGGTGGCCTGACGCATCGCGCGGCGAACCCCATTGGAGGAGCCTGCTCTGAAGACCAGCGGCGCTTCTGATTGGACATTTTAGTTGGGCCCGGTGGAAAAAAAGAAGCCCTGCGGCGTGTCGCGATCAGCGTTTAGGCGAAAGGCTGACCTATGTGTTAGAGAGAGGAGCTCGGCTCTTCGAGTCTCTGCCGGCCCCAGTGCCGAAATTGAACGCCTCTGTATATATGAGCTGTACATAAACCTTGTTTAACTCACCGTCGTCTCGTCCGCTCGTCTCCTCAGCTCTGCGCAGAGCAGTCGCGAGCTGAGAAACAGAACTACCAAACGGCTGGTGACCTTCCCGCGGGTCGAAAGCAGTGGCGCCTCCGGGACCGCGTCGGCGTCGCAGTCTTTCGCAACAGTGGTTGGCAGCTGCGGGATCGGCCGGCGTCAGCGACATCGATGCGGTGAGTGCCTGATGTTTTCCCCTCAGTTCACCAGACTACTCTAGCTCAGGTTGTAGTAGTTTAGAGAAGGGCTGTGTGAAGCATTAAAGTAAGCTTTGATCGTTTCAAGCCAAGTCGAAGCGCTTTGAAACCAAAGTTAATGCAGAGGGGGTAAACACGGCAGTGTTAAAATTGCTTGCGCGTCTTGCTAGTAGGCTTATAGTGGGTACGGCAAGTAGATTCTTAACAGGGGCAAACAGCAAGAGGCTAGTGTGAACGATGGAGAACCTTAAAGTGAAGGAACTCATCGAAATTTGTGAGGAACTCGGCATTACTTTGGGCCGTGCGAAACGAAAGCAAGCGATCCTTGAGATCATGAAGGATGAGGGAGTGTCGGCTGAGGAAGTCGATGAGGCCTGGGTGGATATTAAAGCACGCCGTGAGGAGGCTGAAAGGCGAGAAGTAGAAGCTCGCGAACGTGAGGAGGCTGAAAGGCGAGAAGCTCGTGAAGAGGCTGAAAGGCGCGAAGCTCGCGAACGTGAAGAAAGGCGCGAAGCTCGCGAACGTGAAGAAAGGCGAGAAGCTCGCGAACGTGAAGAGGCTGAAAGGCGCGAACGTCGCGAGCGCGAGGAGGCCGAGAGACAGGAGCGCTCGAGATGAAACGAATAGAATTGGCAATCCTACAGTGTTCGCAGGCGCCTAGCGCAGCTTCTCCGACGATTCAGGTCAGCGGTATTAGAATTCGGGATCAACTGCCACCGTTCGTAGTGGGCGAGGACATGGCGAAGTATCTCGTCAAGTTTGAACACGTCTGTGAGCGAAATGCTTTGGAGCAGTCTCTTTGGGCGCGGAACCTGCTAGCTCTTCTTCCCGGCGAAGTGTCCGACGCGATAACTTGCTTGTCGAGGGAAGCGTTTGAGAGCTATGACGAGGTTAAGGAAGTGCTCTTGAGACGTTATAAGTTGTCACCCGAGGCTTTCAGGCAAAGGTTCCGGTATGCTAAAAAGGGGAATGAGTCACACGTTGACTTCGCGTTTCGTCTTAAAGCCGATTTGATTGAATGGCTCAAGGGCGAAGGTGTTTATGACGACCGCGATAAAGTGGTGGAATGCGTTGCATTGGAGCAATTCTACCGCTGCATCGAGGAGGATGTCAAACTTTGGCTGCAGGACAAACTTGGTGAAGTACAGCTAAACAAGCAGCAGAGTTAGCTGAGGAGTATTATACTCGCCGAAAGTTGCATAGCAGGGCAGTGCGCGTTGAAAAGGATGAAAGAAAAGAGGGCTTTTCAAGAAACCGATCAACGGAAACCCGCTCCGCACCGTAATTTCAAAAAAGGACCCGTCTCTTACGAAGGACAGTGTAGGGTAAGGGGCAAACAGAAGCGAGACAATCGAGTGAGGTTTCTACCACACAGGCATTAGAACCGGAAAACAAACGGAAGCCGCTAATCTGCTACAACTGTAAAAAGGAAGGGCACATCGCGAGAAACGTCAGGAAAAGTTTGCCTTCGCAACGATCCGAGAATCAGAAAAAAACATGCGGTTGTTGGAGCCGTATCTCCAAGAAATTAGGGTCAATGAGAAAACGTGCCGAGCACTTAGAGACTCAGCGGCAACCATGGACGTTGTCCATCCTTCATTGGTGTCTCCGGATGACTTCACAGGAGAATGCGCGTGGATCAGGCAAGTCGCCGAGGAGCAGAGTGTTCGCTTACCAATCGCCACCGTTGTCATTGAAGGCCCGTTCGGTAAGCTTTGCACCGAAGCGGCTGTGTCTGCCGCGCTGAATGGTCGTTTTTATCTTTTCTCCAACAACTCGGAGCAGCTTCTCAAAGAGCATGGCAAATCGTTCTTCCCCAACTTAGCGTGCATGGCTCTCACGCGATCGCAAGCGCGAAAGCTTTCGCGGAAGCTTGACCTCGTTCCATGCGGTGAACTCTCAAGTGACCTTGTCGGCGGGTCGACGGAACCCCAGAAGGGAAATTTTCCGCATGAGTCATGTGAGCAGTCACGCGAGCGGCCCGTCGCGGGAGCGGCCGGCACGGTATGCGCTGGGGGAGACGACGTGGCGCCATTGAGTCAGAGCGAGAGGGTTGCAACGCTCTCGCCTGTAGCGGAAAGTTGGAGCGAGCTGCCGAGAGTTGATCGAGGGACGCTCATTCGAGGGCAGAGTGAGGATCTCTCGATTGAAGCGCTAGTGGAAAGCCAAATTGAAGCGCTCGTGGAAAGCCAGAAAAAACGCGGCAAAAGTGCTGTCGAAGGAGCACTACGAGAAATCGGGGAAGAAGCGCGCTTTTGAAGTTGATAATCAGGTAATGCGGCTGCAGCCACCCAAAAGGAACAAGCTTGAGGTTGATTGGGAAGGGCCCGTCAAAGTATTATCGAAGCCTTGCGATACAATTATGAAGTGAAAGTAGGAAGGCGGCAGAACAAAATTTACAACTTGATGAAACCCAATGGTTCAACATCAAGCGGTCGTAAATCAGCTGTTTGAAGGCTTCAGAGGAAGAGGGAGCAGAAAATTTGAGTTCTAGTAAGGTGATCGAAGGGGGATCGAAAGTAATTTGGGAGCAGATAAACCTAGAGCCTAGCTTAAGTGAAGGAGGACCTGAGAAAGAGGACCTGAGAAAGATTGGTTCCGAGTTTGAAGACGTGTTTTCGGACCGCCCCGGAAACACGACGGTGATCGAACACGATATCGAGCTAAGCGGTGAGGAGTCAATCAGTAGCAAGCCGTATCGTTGTTCCCCTGTGCAACGTCGAAAGTGTGAGCCGCTCTTGGTGCCGCATAGGTATCGTCGCCCAAAAGTGGCGGTTACTGAAGTGGAGCATGTTGCTCCACAGCGCAACTTTGACGTTCGCTAAAAAAAAAAAAAGGGACAGGTAAACGCTAATGCAGGCGCATTGAGCAGAGCGTTCCAGCTAGTAACTTCTCAGCCTTTCGGTTTCTGGCTGGCGATTCGGGGCAAAATTTTGACCTCATCACGACCTGGGCTGAGCGCTCTCGTTCAGAGTGATCTCAAAGGGGCCAACTTTGTGGTATTCTAATTCGTTACGTTGTTGTACGTGGGAAAAAAAAATTGAGTTGTCATTTTAAGAGTCTTGTGTCCCACATGTGCCTCTTGATGTAGAGGGAACAAAATTCCGATAAACACGTAGTTAGGTATATGTTGTACTATACTTTGTCTGGTGTTCTGTTGGGTGACTGAGGGCACTTGCTTGTGTCGTGTGTTGTCTGTTGTCGAACCGTTCTTAGCAAGTTGCAGAACCATCGACAGTGCTGAAACCGAAGATGGTCAGAAGAGACGAGTGAAGCTGGTCAGCAAGTTGTGACGACGAGCCAGTGGAGCTGGGATCCGTCGTCAATGATGGGATGTGTTCCCGGAACAGTCTGGAGCTGTATTCTCCCCATGGCCCTGGAGGCGAACCTGGAGGGACCTGGCGAACGAGCGCACCTGACATCCGAGCCCCGTGGAAGCAGCTCGTCTTTTCCGGTGCATTGTCTGGCGGCGGGGGTGCTGTTATGCCAGCGAGTCCTCGTCAAACGTCCGTGCCTCTGAAACAGGCAATCTGGGTCAAGGCCAGCCCGCAGCCCGCCGGGCGCGAACAACTCCACGGCGTGAACACGCGCGGCGCATCTGTGGCCCACGTGCATTGAGTCAGCGTCGCACGTGACAGCGAGCCGGCGTCCTCATGTCTGGTGGCCTGACGCATCGCGCGGCGAACCCCATTGGAGGAGCCTGCTCTGAAGACCAGCGGCGCTTCTGATTGGACATTTTAGTTGGGCCCGGTGGAAATAAAAGAAGCCCTGCGGCGTGTCGCGATCAGCGTTTTAGGCGAAGGCTGACCTATGTGTTAGAGAGAGGAGCTCGCTCTTCGAGTCTCTGCCGGCCCCAGTGCCGAAATTGTAACGCCTCCTGTATATATGCTGTACATAAACCTTGTTTAACTCACCGTCGTCTCGTCCGCTCGTCTCCTCAGCTCTGCGCAGAAGCAGTCGCGAGCTGAGAAACAGACGCTACCAAACGGCTGGTGACCTTCCCGGCGGGGGTCGAAAGCAGTGGCGCCTCCGGGACCGCGTCGGCGTCGCAGTCTTTCGCAACAGTACCTATGCAGACGCTGTGCGTCGTCCATTGGCTCCAGAAGTATCGTACCAGCCGAACGGATACAGCTATGCAGACGCTATTCGTCGACCCACGCCCATGCCAGCGCCGCAGTACCTCGAACCGTATCCTGTGGCAGCCTGGGCTCAGCAGGATTCTGTCAGGCGACCCTATATGCGGAAGACCGACATATGGCGCACTGCGGATCGTCGACCACTCTGCTACAATTGTGGAGAGCCAGGGCACATTTGCCGTTTTTGCCCACATCGCCGAGCTGAATACCGCGGTAGTGCACCTACAGCTACGCGCCGACAGTTCGACGAAAGCTGTGCCCCCATCGACGACGACCAGGCTGGCAGGCGGGAAGGCTCTTCTACTTTCCGGACGCGGTCACCATCAACCGGCTCGCTTTGGTTCACTAAGCCGCCGTAGTTTTGCTGACGCCGTCAGAGGTCGGTCTCCCAGCCCACGGCGGGGAAACTGAAAGCAGCGACCTCTGGGGGGAAGGTTGCAAGCCGTCGAATTGCCGAAAAACCCCCACTGCTGCTGAAACACGTGAGAGACGACGATGAAGACTTGGCCGAAAAAACTGTGACTGCCGACCTTGCTGTGACGATTGACGGCGTTGAAGTGACGGCCTTAGTCGATACGGGTGCAGACTTCTCCATAATGAGTGAACGATTGGCAGACGAACTCAAGAAAGTCAGGATGGAATGGACGGGCCCTTACATCCGAAGTGCTGGAGGCCAGATAATAACTCCCACGGGAAAATGTACAGCAAGACTCACTATTGAGAATGTGGCTTTTGTAGCCACATTTCTGATCCTACCGGAGTGCTGCAAACCTATCATTCTGGGAATGAACTTCTTTAGAGAGTACGGTGCTGGGGTCAACATACGCGACGGTGTGATCACATTCGCCGCTGACAAGTCTGTGACCACTGATCCAGACCAAGAACCCAGGGTGTTACGTGTGGTTGACGACGACGTCTGCGTGCCACCACTGTCATGTAGTCTTGTTTCCGTGTGTTGCACCGTGCACTGTAATGAAGACGCCATAGTCGAACGCATCACTGACCTTCTTTTTCACCAAGGCATCGCCATCGCTCGCGGTATCGTCAGGTTAGTGGATGGGCGCGCAGACGTGCTTCTGACCAACTTCACGAATGAGCGCCGGCACATCGGTAAAGGCACGGCTGTGGCGTACCTCGAAGAGCTCGACTACTCTCACGACTGTCTTTTAATGCAAGGGGAAGCCACAGTTCAATCACCTCCACATACACCACCAGTTGATATCGGTCCGAGTCCAGCACCGACTGAAAGATGCCGTCTTATGGAGCTGCTCGACCAGTTCAAGGACTGCTTCTCATCGACATCACGAGTGGGTCGAACGCCTCTGACTAAGCATCGTATAATTACGGAAGACACATCAAGACCGATCCGACAGAACCCATATCGCGTCGCTCAGAAAGAACGTGAGGTAATCCGGCAGCAAGTCAAGAAGATGCTAGAAGATGACATTATCCAACCATCAAAGAGTCCTTGGGCATCGCCAGTGGTACTTGTGAAAAAGAAAGACGGCAGCTTGCGTTTCTGCATCGATTATCGTAAGCTGAACCATGTTACAAAAAAAGACGTTTATCCATTACCACGGATCGATGACTTTTTGGACAGGCTACGGCATGCGCGCTACTTCTCGTCAATGGACCTTAAAAGCGGATACTGGCAAATAGAAGTAGATGAGCGTGACCGAGAAAAGACCGCCTTCGTGACGCCAGACGGGCTGTATGAATTCAAAGTCCTCCCTTTCGGTCTATGCTCAGCCCCAGCCACGTTTAAGAGACCGATGGATACCATTCTGTCCGGCCTGAAATGAAAAACATGCCTTGTGTACCTCGACGACGTGATCGTTTTTTCGGCCACGTTTGAAGAGCATCTAAAGCGGCTACTGTCAGTCCTTCAAGCCATACGGTCCGCTGGACTCACACTCAAACCGGAAAAATGTCACTTCGGCTTCGAAGAACTCCAGTTCCTGGGACACGTGATCAGTCGCGAAGGTGTAAGCCTGACCCAGATAAAACAGCAGCCGTCGCAAAGTTCGCAAGGCTTGTTGATAAGAAAGCGGTCAGGCGTTTTCTGGGTCTCTGCGCCTACTACCGGCGATTTATAGCAGGCTTTGCACACATCGCCTCTCCACTCACCCGCCTTACAAGGGAAGACATCGCATTTGTATGGGGTGAAGAGCAAGAAGCTTCATTCACGAGCTGCGACAGCGTCTACAAACTCCACCTGTCCTCGCTCACTTCGACGAGAATGCACCAACAGCCATCCATACACACGCCAGCAATGTGGGCCTAGGTGCTGTTCTTGTCCAATGCCAAGATGGTGTGGAGAGAGTGGTTGCCTACGCTAGCAGAACGTTGACACGCGCCGAGTCCAACTACTCAACAACGGAGAAGGAGTGTCTGGCCGTCGTTTGGGCAGTTGCGAAGTTCCGCCCGTACTTATATGGCCGCGCTTTCCAAGTCGTAAGCGACCATCACTCTCTTTGTTGGTTTACCAACATGAAAGACCCATCTGGACGTTTAGCACGATGGAGCTTACGGCTCCAAGAATACGACATGGCCGTAGTTTACAAGTCCGGAAGGCAACACTTAGACGCCGACTGTTTGTCAAGGTCACCGATTGAATCACCGGCTATAGAGGATGATGATTTCCCAAGTTTTTTAGGAGTTGTTGATGCAGTTATCATTTCTCGGCAACAAAAAGATGATCAGGAGCTCAACTCGCTTATAGAATTCTTGAACGGACGAGCCGCCAATGCATCAAGAGTGTTTTCGAAGAACTTATCGTCATTCTGTTTACGGGACGGAATTCTGTACAAAAAGAACTTTTCATCAACAGGTAGAAGCTATCTGCTGGTAGTTCCTGGAGCTCTCCGCAGTGAAATTTTACAAGCCTGCCATGACGAAGCCACTGCGGGCCACCTCGGTTTCACAAGAACACTCACACGCATCAAAGAAAAATATTACTGGCCAAGAATCGCAGCAGAGGTTAAACATTACGTCCGAACATGCATTGACTGTCAGCGGCGCAAGGTACCACCTTCAAACCCGCTGGGCTATTACATCCTGTGCCCGTGCCAGAAACCCCGTTTTCTCAAATCGGAATGGATCTGCTGGGCCCATTCCCAACATCGGACAGCGGCAACAAATGGGTTATAGTGGCGACGGACTACCTCACCCGATACGCGGAGACCAAGGCAATCGCGAGTGGCACTGCAGCTGAAGCGGCCCAGTTCTTCATTGAGAACATTGTTCTGAGACATGGTGCTCCAGCTGTCGTCATAACAGATAAAGGTACCACGTTTACAGCCGAGCTTTTGCGCACTGTGCTTACGCTCAGTGGCACAGCGCATAGGAAGACGACAGCTTACCACCCACAAACTGAATGGGCTTACAGAAAGACTTAACAAGACAATCGCTGACATGCTTTGCATGTACGTCGACGTAGAACACAAGAATTGGGACCGAATATTGCCGTACATCACATTCGCGTATAATACGGCGCGCCAGGAAACAACAAAAATGACGCCGTTCGCACTAATTCATGGCAGAGACGTTACGACAATGCTTGACGCCATGCTGCCTTACGATTGCAATGATTCAGAGACAGACGCCGCAGACTTCACTGAGCGCGCCGAAGAAGCAAGGCAGCTTGCCCGCGTCAGAATAATGAACCAGCAGCAACTTGACGCCCAACGGTACAACCTTCGCCATCGATTCGTCATTTATCAACCAGGAGATAGAGTCTGGGTTTGGTTTCCTGTACGATGACGAGGCCTCTCAGAAAAACGTCTACGCCGATACTTCGGACCCTACAAGGTTCTGCGTCGTCTTAGCGACGTGACGTACGAAGTCGTGCCCGACGCCTCCTCCTGTTCGAAACGTCGCCAGCATCTGCCTGAGACAGTGCCCGTCGTCCGCATGAAACTTTACCACTCTCAGTGATGTAAACACTCGATGGCCGCATCTCTACCTGTTGAGCGTCGGGACGACGCTCCCTTAGGCGGGAGGGTAATGCCGCGTGTATAGCTGCATTTAGCGGCGAGATAGCGACGACAACGAAGAACGCGGATCTGCTCGAGAGGCGCAGCGCAGCAGAGTGAAGAAGATGACAATCGTAGCGGCCTTCTCTGCGAGACTCTACAAGTCCCACTGTCCGTATTTTAAAATAACCCGCGACAATATGAGTGTCCTGTAAAGCATGACTACATGCTACGCTCATAGCATGCTCGCGGCCCTTTCGCTCGCACAACGTATACCAAATTTGGTATTAGGTGACGTGAACAGATGACGAAGATAAATGACACGTCCAAACTTGATAATTACGATATTAGTGTCGTGTAAAGCATCACTAAAGGCTACGCTCGTAGCGTGCTCGTGGCCGTTTCGCTCACTCAACGTATACCAAATTTGGTATTACGCGACGCAAACGGACGATGAAGGTAAATGACACGTCCAAACATGATAATTATTATATGAGTGTCCTGTAAAGCATGACTACATGCTACCCTCATAGCGTGCTCGCGGCCGTTTCGCTCGCTCATTGTGTACCAATTGTGGCAATGCGTGAAGTGAACGGACGGTGAAGGTAAATGACACGCCAAACATGATAATCGTCATATGAGTGCCCTGTAAGGCATGACTAAATGCAACATTCGAAGCATCCTCGTGGCCGTTTCGCTCGCTAAGTGTATAATCTGGTATTATTTGACGTGAACGGAGGACGAAGGTAAATAACACGTCCAAATATGATAATCATGATTTCAGTGTCTGGTAAAGCATGACTAAATGCTATGCTCGTAGCGTGCTCGCGGCTGTTTCGTTCACTGAACGTATACCAAATTTGGTATTATGTTACGTGAATGGACGACGAATTTAAATGACACTTTGTCATGCCGGGGAGTCCACACCAAACGTCATTGTATCTGCAAAAGCAATCTGTGTCAAGGCCAGCGAGCGAGCCTGCCTGACGCCATCACCTCAACGACGTCATCTAGCCCGGTGGCACTGGTACAGTGAAGCACCGGTCTGTCTTACGCACCGCACTGCAAGCTCTCTCTACCCATGGGCGGGGGGCGCTGTGAGCGCGCGGAGCGAGCGGTCACACTTCACATCGGCTCCGTAGGAAATGCTAACTTTCGGCGGACCATCGACCCCTACAGGACTAATTTTGGTACGTGAGTGATCAACTCGGTGAGTGGACCACGTCAATACCAAATTTGGGCCATTTCACCCAATTTTTGCAGTTTTAGAGCGATTTCATGTGCGAAGCGGGCGAGGCCCCGCTATGCCTAATGACGGCTACCTTCGCTCCGACCATGTGCTCGGTCGGCGCGGCACTTGGGGCCGCCTTGGAGGCCTCCCCAGAGCTCTCCGGGCTTCGGAACGACGAGAACGACCAACACTACGAAGAATTCCAAGCCATGGACACCTCGGCCGCGGATATAAGTGCGGATTGTGCTCGCAAGAGGCGGCATGGTCAGCTAGGCCTAACCACCGCGAAGAAGAAAGCCGTCGAACAACCGACCGGATCGCGACTCGACGCGAGCGGGGACTGCTCGACGACGATCGGCGACGGTTTCCCGACCGCCACCGGCATCGGACAGTGTGTTACCGCGGTGAACAGTGACTGTGGCCCACCGAGCTCGTGTGCGGGTTGGACTGTAGCGGCCTCTCGACGCGAGAAGAAACGGCAAAAAACGGGCAGCCCATCGCAGCGGAATACCCTACCCGCAGGTGAGCCGAGCAAGTCTCTCTCGGCTTCGAACGCTAAGTTGAAGGAGGAGCGTAGGCACGAACAGAAAGCGCAGTACGTTGCCAAAGTGAACGCTAATATGGCAAAGTCAGCCCACATGCCTACTTTCGCCAAGAAAGACGAGCACCGCGTGGTTGTTAGGCCTCGCGGGGGACTCGTAGTGAGTGCCACCAAAATGACCACGCTGCGCACAGCCATCATAACAGCGGCTAACATTAAGATCGAAGAAGCGGGGGATGATTCGTTTGCGCCGAACGCCGCCCAGAACATTATAGTGCTGAGCACTCCTAGCGAAGCGAGATCATTTCGCTACGGATCGATCCGTAATATCACGGTGGAGGAACGCACGTATGAAACGTTTGCGGATAAGAGCACCCCAGACAACACCTCACGGGGTGTAATAAGTGGAGTGGGCAGAGAGGAACCCGAGGAACAGATCACTCGGTTCCTAGTGAACAAGCATAACCCCACCGTTATGGCCGCACACCGGCTCGAAAATTCTGAGTTGGTGGTAATTCTATTTGAAGGAAACAAAGTACCGCGCTACGTGAAGTATGGCGGCTTTGTCATGAAGTGTGCGCTGTACAGGCAGCACCGTGAGGTCTGCACTACATGCGGCCAAATAGGGCACAGGAAAGATGTGTTCCCAACTCCGAACGCTAGGGTGTGCTTCGCTTGTGGTAGAAACAACCCAGGAGAAGACCATGCAGAATACTGCAAACCAAGATGCAAGTTCTGCGGCGGCTCCCACGTCACGGGCGCGGGCAAATGCAAGAACAAATTCAAAACGCCGCTACAAATCAAGCAGCGGCAGAGAATAAAACAGAACACCAAAACTATAACCGAGATGGCGCCCGCGAAAGCGCCCGGGGAGGCTGTGCTTTCTAGAAGATTCGACTTCCCGGAGCCGGCAGCCAGCGGCACACGTCACGAACAGAACAGCGTGGCGAGCCGCGATAGGAGCAGAGCAGAACCGGAGGACGTGAAGTGGGCTGACGTCACCTCCGGAAGACCGAAAGAAGCGCGTCCGCCAAGACCGGCGCCGCAGGTGCAAGTGCACCTGAGCCTGACAAACAAGTCTGACGTCAATCGCGCGGCGATGACGCAAAAGAGCGGGGCCCCGAACAGAGCAGCAGCTGCAACGCTGAAGGAGCCTGGCAAGATGCCAAGTGGCAGCGGCTGCAGCGAACAATGCAAGAAAGAGACGCGGGAGTTGGAAGCTACCATTAAGAAAACGGAGAAAGCGATGGAGGAACTCCAGACGGTGATGGCGGCGACGCAGCTCACCATCAAACAACTGCGAGGCGTCATCGACCAACAACGAGACGCCATTAGAAGGCTTCAAGAGGGGGGATCAAGGAACGAAGCCAACAAGATGGCGACAGACACCGATGAGGATGACAACGGAACCCCAACGAACATCGCGGGCAACGCCTTTGTCAACACTACAACCCCTAAGACCTACCAATTCACCGCCAAAGCGAAGACTCCGACAAGGGCATTTATGGTTGCGGTGGCAAGAGGGTTGGAATCACAACCCGAAAGAGAACTAGAAAGTGAAAGCAACGAGGAAGAAGATGATAGCGCCTCGGTCATCTCGGTGGCAGCTACAAACAACGGAGACAGGACCAAACCTCTCGGCTACGGGAGCTTCAGTAAGAAGATCGGTCGGAACGCGAGAGCTATAAAGAAATGGGGCAAGAGCTTTGAGGGCCTCGAGCAGAGAATCCTCACGAAATGCACCCAAGTCATCCAACAACAACCTGCACAAACGATTCAGCTCCAAATCGAGCAAGCGCTAGAGAGGGCCCTGAGCCCCGAGAAGCTGCAGCCGCTAATTGGTGAAGCGGTGCATCAATATTGCCAAACACAAAAGGCTCTCCCTCATAATGGACAGCAACAATAAGATCAAGATCTGGCACTGGAACGCCAACGGGTTCCGGTGCCGAAAAGCAATCCTACAACAATACTTGAGATCCCTGGCACCGACGGCTCGCCCGGACATGATAGCGGTCCAAGAAACCCACACCGAAGACACGCCGACGCTGCCAGGGTATCGGACACACACCTGCCCCCCGTCCGCTCGCACATGCGGGAAGGGTGCGGCGCAGGGCGTGTGCAAGTCCATCCGGAATGGCATCGCCCACGTGAAACACCAACAGTTCCTGGGCAGCAGGGACATCGCCATCGAGCTGTGCGTCACCGAGCTAGCGATTAGCAGCAAAGGACGAGGAGCCCGGGGTGGAAGAAAGAAGACATCAACCACCATCTTCATCGCTAACATCTATAGCAATCCAAGACACGGAAAGCAGAAATTCAAAACTCTCTTCCATAAGATCAAGAGCGCCAGATCACAAGCACAGAAAGACCTGGCCAAGAGAGGAGACGCTGCCGCAGTAATATGCGGCGATTTCAACGCCCAACATCGAGAGCTCGGCTACACGACCACCACGTCCAAGGGAAGGAACCTTCTCGAAGACGCCGGCGAAGCCGAGTTAACGTTACTGATCAATCCAGCCCATCCATCAAGGGTCGGAACATCGGTTGCCCGGGATACAAATCCGGACCTCACCTTTGCGATGCTGCCTGAAGATGGCACCGCGAAGTGGAGGAATACGGGGATCAACCTGGGCAGTGATCACTTCATAATCAAAATTGAATTACCGCTGGCTCATCTCAACAGAAACCCGAACCGCAGCAAAAACATGAAAGCACAAAACTCGTCTACTGGAGCAATCTCCGTAACTCAGAACTCGGCGAAGTCGACAATATCGACGAGTGGTCAGCGAAGCTGCTGGCGGCAGCAGAAGGGGCCACCGAAGAGATCGATGCACCCGAAGAAATCGAAACCATGGACCCGAGACTAGCCCACCTCCTCGAAGCCAGGCGCTCGCTCCAAAAGCGTTGCCGGTGGCAAAGTCACAACAGAAAGCTATGAAAGAAGATCGCAGAACTCGGCCGAGAGATCGAGCGACACAGCAGGCAGTTCTGCTCACAGCAGTGGTTTGCACACTGCAGCCAGGCTGATGGGCAGCTTCACCGCGGCGGCGCTTGGAAACTCCTCAGACAACTGATGGATGAGACCAAGAGCTGCGAATACCAATGTACACGCATGGCCCAAATCCTACACACCACCACTCGTCAACTGGGCGAAGAAGAGATGTTCAAGCGACTCAACGAGCGCTACCTCCCCATCACCAGTCGCGAAGACTACCCAGACTACGCCGGCCAGCCGAACCCCCACCTCGACCGAGATCTAGAGGAATGGGAAGTGAGGCAGGCGGCGCAGGACCTGAACTGTCGTTCGGCCGCCGGACCCGACAGAGTTACTAACAAAGCTCTACGCAACCTGAGTGACTCAGTCATCACATCACTGACACGCTACAACAACGAATGCTGGCGTAACGGCAAGCTGCCCAAGGCCTGGAAGACAGCAAAGACGATCCTGCTGCCAAAACCAAACAAGCCACCGGGTATAGAGGGCCTGCGTCCCATCTCGCTCACGTCCTGCGTGGGCAAGGTCCTGGAGCACGTTCTTAACACCCGGTGGAACCGTTACATGGAAGCGCACAATGTCTACCCGGACTCAATGCTTGGCTTCCGGGCCAAGTCGGGAACGCAAGACGCCATGCTCCTGATCCAATGAGAAATCCTTGACCCACCGGGCGGGACACCAAAGAAGGACAACCGAGTGATCTTGGGCCTGGACCTGCAGAGCGCCTTCGACAACGTTAGACACTCGTCGGTCCTGGCTCTGGTGTCCCGCCTGGGGCTGGGCGCAAGATCGTACAACTACATCAGAGCCTTCCTCTCTCGCCGCATGGCCAGGCTGGAGGTGGGAGAAACGAAGCTCGAAGAACGAGAGCTGGGCAGTTTCGGGACCCCACAAGGCTCGGTCATCTCCCCGTTCCTGTTTAACGTTGTCATGATCGAGGTGGCCAGGTGTCGGCAGGCGCTGGGCCCGGGGATCCGACACTGCCTCTACGCCGACGACGTAACCATCTCGGCCACGGGTGGAAGCGACGGAGACATCGAGGCGGGTCTGCAGGCGGCGGTGGACGCCGTGGAGTCCGCACTCTCGGGCACGGGCTTGCGGTGTTCGCCACGAAAATCCCAGCTACTCATCCTGCCACCACCTGGGAGGCACAGAAAGAAGGCAAGTCGAGAGGCGGCCGAGAACATCATCGTGCGCACCAGTGACGGTATGCAGATCCCGCACGTACCGGGGCTTCTAGTCCTGGGGATGTTCGTGGACGGCACCCAAACCAACGCCACGGTGGTCAAGAACATTACAACCAAGATGGGCATCGCAGCGCGCCTGGTCAAGCGAATGTCGTCCCGCTACCGGGGCATGAAAGAGAGGGGGCTCCTGCATCTGCTGCAGGCTTTAGTTATAAGCCACGCGGCATATGCGACCTTTCACCGCTGGACCGGCGCGGAACGAGCCAAGATCGAGGCTGCCATCCGGAAGGCTTACGCGGGGGCTCTTGGGCTCCTACCAGGCACAAAGACAACGGCCTTGCTGTCTCTGGGAACACACAACACGCTCTCGGAGATCAGCGAGGCCCAGAGAGCTTCGCAGCTGAGCCGCCTGAGCGACACAGCCGCAGGCAGAGGATTACTCGATTGGGTGGGATTATTACCTCCTGGAGAACGCCCGGGAGCAGGACCGGACGACGAGCTAGAAGAACAAGTCCCCCTAATCGACGAGGCAGCGAGGAGGATCATTGTCTACCCGCTGCCAAAGAACATAGACCCAGAAAGGGATGCGGGCAGGCGAGCGGCGAGAGCAGCGGCGCTGGCCCGTCAACATCAGAGAGACGAGGGCGCAGTCTACGTGGACGCCGCAAGATATCCGGGAAGACGCAACACCTTCGCAGCAGTGGTGGTCAGCGCTACTACCGGTGAACTACTAACAGCAAGCACCGTGCACGCCCGAACAGCCGGCCAGGCAGAGGAGGCGGCGATAGCCCTGGCCACAGGTAGGCCGGGCACGCGCACCGTGCTAAGCGACTCAAAGCAGGCAATCAGGAATTTCGCCCGAGGCATGGTCTGGCGGGGCACGGAGCGGCTAGTGACGTCCATCGCGGCTTCGCGGGCTGCTCGCGGCGCCGCTACAGGGCCAACCATCGCTCTAAAATGGTTCCCAGCCCACATGGGACAACTGGCTCCCGACATTGAGAACCGCAACGAGGAGGCAAACGCAGTGGCCCGTGATCTCAACACGTGCCGGACCGCGGCAGCCCGTCTCCCTGAAACCAGCGGTGAAGAACGAGAAGAAGACCTCGATCCCCTAACCAACTACGGAAGGATCCTGGCGGCCTACAGAGAGGCCAGGAGAGCCTTTCCGCCCCCGCATCGTGAACTGTCGCGTGCGGAAGCAGTGAAGCTCCGACAACTGCAAACGGAATGCGTGCTAACGCCAGCGTTGGCTCGACACGTATGCCCCGACATGTTTGTGGACGCAAACTGTAGCGTGTGCGAACGTGAACTAGCCACCCTCCGCCACATCATGTGGGATGGGTGTAACAGTGGTGTGAACAATGGGAATGGGCAGTGCCAGGACGCCACGTATACCGAAGAGGTGGGAGCATGGATACGCTCCCAAGACTCAACCACACAACGAAGGACCATCCAGCGGCTTGAGGAGGCCCTGGCAAAGCAGACAAGAAAGGGAACCGACGCCCCGGACAACGGGAGCGGAGGAGCCCGAGTATCCAACGCCTAGCCGGAGCACAACGTCCTCAAGATCTAGGGCCTGGGACTATAGGACTATTAGCCATAGTCTTCAGATAGGGAACACCCACGCCCTGCGCGGCCGGTGACTTCCCGCACGCCGGATGCGCGAAAAATGTTGTTTCTCTCTCTCTCTCTCTACCCATGGGTCCGATAGCAGCCCAACGATGCAATGGACGCCATCCAGTCTGGAGAGTCTTATGCAATACGTGGCAATACGGCTCGCTCACGGGTGCAACCAAGCGCAGCGACTCCGGATTGGAGGATCATGACGCCACCCAGTGGCGGGTTCCAATTTGAGAAAGCTGACGCCAACAGCAGCAGTTCTGATTGGATGGTGATGCCATAAGGAATCCTATAAAGAAGCAAGTGGCGCGATGTCAAGCAGCTGACGTATGCGTCACAGAGAAGACATCTCGGCTCTTCGAGTCCCTAAGCTGTCGGCCCCAGTGCCGAATATGTAACGCCTCTATTTCTATGCTGTACATTAACATTGCCTTAACTCACCGTCGTGTTGTCCGCTCGCCTATCAGATCTGCGCAGAGCAGCCGCGAGCTGAGAAACGCGCTACGAAACAACCATGGCGGCCTGTAACTTCGGCACACTACGCAACAGCGTCGGCGGCGGTGCGAGTCGTAACAGTGGTGGCAGTGGTGGGATCACCCGCCGCCAGTGATATTGGTGTTGTGATGCCTGATGTTTTCCCCTCACTTCACCAGACTGCTGTACCACAGGTTAGAGTAGCTTACAGGGGGGCAGTGTGAAGCTTTAGAGGAGCTTTGATCGTTTAAAACCAAGTCGGAGTGCTTCCAAACCAAAGTTATTGCGGAGGGTGTAAACACGGTAGTGTTAAAAATGACTTGCGCGTCTTGCTTGTCGACTTATAGATGATACGGCAAGTAGATTTTTAACAAGGGCAAACAGCAAGAGGCTAGTGTGAACGATGGAGAACCTTAACGTGAAGGAACTCGTGAAAATTTGTGAGGGACACGGCCTTGCTTAGGGCCGTGCGAAACGAAAGCAAGCGATCCTTAAGATCATGAAGGATGCAGGAGTGACAGCTGAGGGAGTAAATGAGGCCTGGGCGGATATCAAAGCACGCCACGACGAAGCTGAAAGGCGAGAAGCTCGTGAAAACGAAGAAGCCGAAAAGCGAGAAGATTGCGATCGCTAAGAAGCAGAAAGGCGAGAACGCCGTGAGGAAGCCAAAAGCCATGATGGCCTTGACATGAAACGAATAGAATTGGCAATCCTGAAGTGTTCGCAGGCGCCTAGCGTAGTTTCTGCGATGGTTCAGGTCAGCAATAAGTGAATTCGGGACCAACTGCCACCGTTCGTGGTAGCCGAGGGCATGGCGAAGTATCTTGTCAAGTTTGAACACGTCTGTGAGCGAAATGCTTTGGAGTGGTCTCTTTGGGCGCAAAACCTGTTAGCTCTACTTCCTGGCGAGGTGTCTGACGTGATCACGTGCTTGTCGAGGGAAGTGTTGTAGAGTGAGGTGTTGAGGGCTGATCGAGAAATGCTCATTCGATAGCAGAGTGAGGACCTCTCGATTAAAGCGCTAATGGGAAGCGTAAAATTGGGAAGAAAAAAGGAGAATGCTTCTTTTTTTGAGAAGGCAGTGCTCCTGTATCGGAGATACACAAATGGGCAAGGTCACAAGTATGAGCAGCTCTTGGTGCCACAAAAGTATCGTCGCCAACTATTGGAACTGGCGCATGAAAACGCATGGGCAGGGCATCTCGGCATAAAAAAGACCAAGGCTAGAGTTCCCTTGAGTTTTATTGGCCGAAATGCTGGAAGGATATCGAAGACTTTGTACGCTCATGCGACATTTGTCAGAGAGCGGGGAAATACACGGACAAGTGGAAGGCGCCCATGAAGCTTGTGCCAATTGTCACGGAACCATTTTGGCGCCTAGTATTTGATATTGTCGGGCCATTGTCAGAGTCAAGGCAAGGTTGTCGGTACATACCGACAGCCCTCTGTGAAGCCACAAAATTTCTAGAAGCGATACCACTTAACGAGCTCAATTCTCCTCAGTCATGAATGCTGTGTTCTCTATATTGGCACACGTCAGATGTCGTTCTGAAATTCAATGTGACAACGGTTGTGTCTTCACTAGCTACCTACCTCTACTTTTTGGATAAATGCGGAATAAAAGTAGTGCACAGCTCGGTCCATCACCCGCAATTTAATTCGGTAGTGTATATGCATGTCGTCCTGAAATGGATACTAAGAGCTCTTCGCTACGAGCAAAAACGTGACTGGGAAGCTCGTATTCCTCCCGCTATGTTCACTTTGAGATCCGCTCCTCACGAGAGCACTGGTTTTAGCCCTGCAGAGCTTGTGTATGGCAGGAGTTTGAGAACATCATTGCGAATGCTACCCGAGTCTTAGGAAAGATTAGATGAGGACTCTAATGTAGTTGCGTATGTTGCCGACCTCCTTCGGAGGCTTGGAAACATGAAAGATCTTGTGGAAAGCCACATGAAGCCTGCAAAAATGTTGTCGAAGGAGTACTACGACAAATCGGCGAGGAAACGTACCTTTCAAGTAGACAGTCAGGTAATGCTGCAGCGGCCGTCCAAAAATAACAAGCTTGAGGTTCATAGGAAAGGGCCCGCCAAAGTAATGTTGAAGCTTTCGGATACCAATTATGAAGTAAAATTAGGAAGGTGGCTAAACAAAATTTACCACAGTAACTGGATGAAACCATACGCTCAACGTCAAGTGGTCGTAACTCTGCTTTTGAATGCTTCAGAGGACGAAGAAGCAGAAATTTTGACATCTAGTGATGTAATCGAAAGGGGATCAGAGATAATCTTGAAGCAGTTGAACCTGGAGTCCAGGTTAAGTGAAAGCCAGAAGGAGGACTTGAGAAGGATTGTTTCCGAGTTTAAAGACGCGTTTTCGGACTGTCCAAGAAACACGACGGTGATTGAACACGATATCGAGCTAACTTGGGAGGAGCCAATTCGTAGCCAGCCGTAACGATGTTCCCCTATGCAAAACGAGATCATGAAAGAGGAGATTGATACAACGCTGGAGTTTCGACTCATAGTACCGGGTGGGAGTGACTATACATCCCGTATATTATTGGTTCAAGTGCGAGGAAATGATCCTAGACCATGCATCGATTATCGGCGTCTTAACACCATAACTTGAGACCAAACTTACCGGATACCAAATCTAGAGGAGAGGGTAGAAACTGTGTCACAGTCTAGTAATATTTCCACGTTAGACCTCGTGCGAAGATATTGGCAAGTCCCCCTTACGGATCACGCTAGCCGCTATGCCGCATTCATTTCTATATTCGTAACGTATCGTTCACTTAAGCTGAGCTTTGGATTGTAAAATGCACCCTTTTGTTTTTCAGGCTTAATGGACGGCGTTTTTATGGCCTCTTTTCGTTCGCTCGGCCGTATCTTGATGATGTCGCCATTTTCTCTAATAGCTTGGAGAACATGTCGAGCATCTACGAGTCGTACTCAACAGGTCGAAAGAAGCTGGTCTTGCCGCAAAACTTTTTAATTGTCACTTAGGGTGCGGTGAGGTGTCTTACCTGGGACACGTTTGGGGCGTGGCCGGCGTTGACCTTCAGAAATTAAGGTAGCCGCCGTCGTGAACTATCCACGACCAACCACAAAGTTTGACATAAGGCATTCTTGGCCCTAGCTGGAGACTATCATCATTACGTGCAAAACTACTCTAGCATTGCCAGCCCTATAACTGACGTAGTTCAAAAGTCCGAGCCGGTTAAAGTGGTATGGGACTCAGAAAAGGAGAATGCGTTTCGCCGGCTAAAACAGGCTCTAAGCGAAAAGCCGTTCTCATGACACCCGATTTCTCGAAGAGATTGTGATTAAATGCGAAGCGATTGATCGCGGCATGGGAGCTATATTGTGCCAGGAAGACAGTGCTGGTAACAAAATGCCAGTTTTGTATTTAAGTCGAAAACTCAGCGGCAGGGAACATGCATTCAGTACCTCTGAAAAGGAATGTGCTTGCCTTGTGTGGGCCATTCAAAAGCTAGCTTGTTATGTCTCCGGTTCGAGGTTTGTGGTCGAAACGGACCACTGTCCTTTAACCTGGTTAAATAACATGTCGCCTAAAAGTAGCCGGTTACTGAGGTGGAGCATTACACTCCAACAGCACAACTTTGACGTTCGCTACAAAAAAAGGAAAGCTAAACGCTAATGCAGACGCACTGAGCCAAGCGTTTTAGCTAGTACCTTCTCGACCTTTCGGTTTCTCGCTGGCGATTCGGGGCAACATTTTGTCCTTATCACGGCCTTAGCTGAACGCTCTCGTCCACAGTGATCTCAAGGGGCCAACTTTATGTTATAATCCATTTCATAACGTTGTCGTACGTTTGAAAATTTGAGTTCTTATATTAAGAGCCTTCGGTCCCACATGTGCTTCTTGATGTAGAGGGAACGAAATTCCGATAGATACTTAGCTAGGTATATGTTGTACTATATTTTGTCTGGTGGTCTGTCGGGTGACCGAGGGAACTTGCTTGTATTGTGTGTTGTCTGTTGTCGAACCGTTCTTGACAAGTTGCAGAATCGTCGACAAGTGCTGAGACCAAAAATCGTCAGAAGAGACGAGCGAAGCTGGCCAGCAAGTTGGGGTGACGAGAAATGGAGCAGGGATCCGTCCTTAACAATGGGATGTGTTCATGGAACGGAGTCTGGAACTGCATTCTATTATGGCCCTGGAGAATAACCTGGAGGGACCTGGCGAACGAGCGCGCCCGACATTCGAGCCACGTGAAAGCAGCTCGTCTTTTCGGCGCATTGTCTGACAGCGGGAGTGCTATTACGCCTGGGAGTCCAGACCGAACGTCATATCCTATGCAAAGGCAATCTGTGTCAAGTTCAGCGAGCGAGCCCACCTGACGCCATCACCTCTATGACGTCATCTAGCCGGGCAGCGCCGGTCAGTCTTACGCAACGCAAGGCGAGCTCCCTCAACTTTCGGGCCTGATAGCAGCCCGACAATGCAATCGACGTGATCCAGTCTGGCGAGTCTTACGCAACGCGTGGCAATACCACTCGCTCAAGGGTGCATCCCAGCGCAGCGGCTTTGGATTGGAGAATCATGAAGCCAGCCAGCAGCGGGTCCCAATTTGAGAAAGCTGACGCCACCAGCAGCGGTTCTGATTGGACGGTGGAGCTGTAAGGAATCACCCGCGGCCTATAAAGAAGCAAGCAGCGCGATGCCAGGCAGCCGACCTATGCGTCAGAGAAGACATCTCGGCTCTTTGAGTCCCTAAGCTGTCGGCCCCAGTGCCGAATATGTAACGCCTCTATTTCTACGCTGTACATAAATATTGCCTTAACTCACCATCACCTTGTCCGTTGGTCTATCAGCTCTGTGCAGAAGTAGCCGTGAGCTGAGAAACGGGCTACTGAACAACATTGGCGGTACATGATCTCGGCACCTTACGCAACAGTGTCGGCGGTGGTGGCAGTCGTAACAATGTCTCGACGTAATAATTATGAGTGTCCTGTAAAGAATAACGACATGCTACGCTCATAGCTTGCTCGCGGCCGTTTCGCTCGCTCAACGTGTACCAAATTTGGTATTATGTGACGTGAATGGACAACAAAAGTAAATGACAGGTGCAAACATGATAATCATGATATGAGTGTCCTGTAAAGCATGACTAAATGCTACACTCATACCGTGCTCGCGACCGTTTCGTTCACTCAACGTATACCAAATTCTGTACTACGTGACGTGAATGGACGTCGAAGGTAAATGACACGTCCAAACATGATAATCGGTAGTTTGCTGTAAAGCATAACTACATGCTACGCTCATATCGTGCTCACGGCCATTTCGCTAGCTCCAAATATACCAAATTTGGTATTACGTGACGTGAATGGACGACGAACACAAATTCCAGGCGCAATAATGATCATGACGACATTGAGTACATGTATGGCATAATTTACGTCCACCTCGTAACGTTCTGCTGATATTATTGTGACATGGTGCCACAAGGCAGTAGTGGGATTGAGGCATAAAGCGGTAGAGCGTTTCTGCCTGGAAGAAAAGACTATGAAGTGAATAGAGACTCGTTCCAGCCCGCCACTGTGCCAGCCATTGTCGCCGCGTTAAAACATCGTAAATATTCGCAAATAAACGTTCCCTTGTAAGATCATTGGTGTAGGTGCTGGGTACGCCTACCTGGCTCTCCTGGCAAACCAGTACGGAACTTCGGGGTGGTCGCCACCTTCATTTTCCTGCAATGGCTCAACAAGCCAACCCACAAAAGCAACAGCAGCCGCAGCAGCAGCTGCCTCCTCTGATTCTCCTGCCTCCACGAGACCCCGGAACCTTGTCGGGCACAGGCAAGGACAAGGTGAATGTCGAAGACTGGGTCGCATTGTACGAGCACGTAAGCGAATATTATAGGTGGGACCCCACGTTGATGCTGGCCAACATTGTATTTTACTTGCGGGATACGGCACTCGCCTCGTATGAGACGCATGAGTCGAAGTTACCAGCTGGGACATTTGCAAACTGAAGCTTGTCGAGTTGTTCAGCAGGCCATTTGGGCGATAGCAGGCTGCGAGGAAAGACCTGAAATGTCGCGGACAGACATTGACGGAATCATGTGTCTTATATACAGGACGTATTGGGCCTTTGTCGAAAGGTGGTCGAGAACATGAGCGAAACTGACAAAATCGCCCACATAATAAAGAGAATTGCCAATGACGTATTTAATCTGATGATCGTTAAAGGTTGCGCCACCGTTGACGCGGTTGTGAAGAAATGTCAGCAATTCGAGCATGCCAAGAACCGTCGCATAACCCGCCAGCTTGCTCGTCTGCCTAATACTGCAGCCACTTCGACCTGTGAAGACTGCCCCAAGTTCATGCAAGCTACATCATCCAAAAATGTCACCCGAATCGTTTGCCGCGAACTCGAAGCAATGGCTCCTGCAGCCAACGCTTCCGACGGCCCTCAAGATAACGCCTCCACCGCCTCCCTCATTCAAGCCATCGTTCGCCAAGAAATAGCAAATCTCAACATCGCACCTGTTTGCGCTGTTCGCACTACAGAGAGTTCGGCTTCGATTAACCAGATCCTGGTGTACCCTTCACGCTACCCTTCCAGCTACCGGAACCCTGCTGAATGGAGGACGTCGGATGATAGACCGATCTGCTTTCACTGCTCTTGCGCCGGACACATTGTGCGCTATTGTCGCAATCGTTGGACGTCCAATTCATCCTGGAACACTAGGACATGGCATCGCTTTCAAGGCAACTCTCGCTTGTTTTCTACTCTGTATATGATCCCCAGCCTGCTGCTACTAACGTTCAGGGCCGAAGGTTCAGCCGGTCACCATCACCCCAAGGCCGCCGATCTCTCTCACCGATGATTCCTCGATCCAGGTCCCTTGCACGACCTGGGTCCTCAGCTTCAGGATACTATATAGACCACGCAGCTCGCAGAGGTGACGCTGCATTAACGACCCGGTCTGCAAATCCTCTGTTGACAATTTCTACACACCGCAATATTTTGGACCTTTTGGTGGATGACGTAACCGTTACAGCCCTCATAGACACTGGCGCACAAATTTTAGTCATGAGCGCTGCTCTCTGTATTCAACTGCGAAAAGTGATCTCGCCTCCTTGCCGATAGGAGCACATCTACCGTTATCGGCATGTGCACCTCTCGCGTATGTATTGCTGGCCGTCAGACCATCGTATAGTTCACCGTGCTTGAGCAGGGCCCACATGACATGATTCTCGCTTTCGACTTTCTCTCTGCGCACTCCGCCCTTATAGACTGCTCAACGGGCCTTCTTCAGCTGGAACTGCCTTTTGACGCCGCTGTTGCCCGTGATGCTCAAAGTCGCCTTTGTGCCATCGAGTTCTTGCACCTTCCGCCGCAAGCCGCTAATTACGTGCAGCTCATGTGTGATCCACCTGTGCGCGATGGTAAATATGTCGTTTCACCCATTACCAACGTTGTGCTAAAGCATTCCATTGCTGTCCCGCACACCGTGGTGAGAGTACGCCACAATCAGACCCATCTGTCTCTTTTGAACTTTGGTTTCTCCGCACACGTGCTGCCTGCTGGTATTAAACTAGGCGTCGTCATCGTTGAAAGAGTATGATATCTCAGAACTGTCAGCTGAACAACCTACTCCGTACGTCAACTTGCTCACTGCGCCCAATGAAACTTTCAAAAATATCAACTTTCCTCATTTGGGCTTCGCATATAATCGATTCCCACTGTACGTGGGATATTCTACTTCTCTTCATTTAGCATGCTAAGCTAAGGAAGTTTTGAACAGCACCCATTTCAACAACCGCAAATCTGAAGCGTTCCTACGATGCCGTCCGTGTTCTTGCCGTGACCGCCGTCCCATGGCGTTCTTGGACAACCACGAAACGAATATGTGTGCTTTCTTTTTATCAATTTTTGTATGTGCCGCTCAACCAGGGGGCGAAAACTCCCTATACCTTCGTTGTACTCACTATCGCATGCTGGTACGCAGTGGCAGTGCCGCTTTCACCACTGGCGGCTTCCGGGTATCCAACTGGAAATGAATCGAAAACGCGTGGAGGAAGGAAACATGGGCGCATCAGCCGGGGGGGGGGGGGCAAGGGGGGCACGTGTTCCCCCACTGATAAAAGGGGGGGGTGCTAAGCCTCTCACTTGCCCCTCCTGACTGCATGCTGGTGAAACCAAGAAGTAAGGCGAAAGTTTCTGTCACAACAGTAATCACTCATTTATGTTCTTCCTGGAGAATGAAAATGTCACGAGCCAATGTTATTACATAGTGAAATTTTGCGAACATTTCGGCTGTGATTTTTTTCGTAGGCTCTTTGCGGTGCGGGTCGCCCATGCGACGCTTTTGCGTCCTGTACTGTAGCAATGCAGGAGCAGGCAAGTGCTCAACAGGGGCTCTATAATATTACATCACTTGTTCACGCTTTTATTCTGCTGTGGATTATTTATGCAGTTACGGATGGGAACGAGCAAACTTTTTATGGACCAGTCAAAGCATTTGTTGCTTCCGGAAAATGATTTTCTTCGAAAAGGATACATGATCACCACTGCTGTGTCCGAGCTGTTGCGAGCCGATGAGTGTGACGAATTGTTTTTGATGTTCAAGTTTTTGCGTTCTGAAATGCCAAAATTTTTTTTTCTGCTTTAAGCTATGAAGAACCGGTTAAGCATTGCTTATGGTAACTTGAAGTCATAGTGGCAACTTGCAAAGTGGCTACGAATAAAGCAGTAAACTCCAGCTCAGTAGGGAGCTCAGCTTTTAAGCTCACCCCGCAACTTGACCCACTGGACCAGAGATAGCGTGAAATACCGTGTATTGGACCTCTGAGGCTTTCTTCTGCGGCGCGGCTCACATCAAGCAAAACACGTCTTACCAGATGAAAGGCTTTAAGGGAACTAAAGAAGAAAAAAAATGGCAGCATATCCACGGAGTGAATGATGGAGAGTGGGGCGAAGCATTCGTCCGTCCATGCGTCCGTCTGTGTGACCGTCCATGCGTCTGTTTGTGCGCCCGTCCCTGCGTTCTTTCATGCATCTGGCCCTGCGTCCGTTCATGCGTCCATCCATGCATCTGTTTGTGTGTCCGTTCGTTCATCTATTCAACACTCGAAGTCCCACCATCTCGCATCTTTTTATGATATATTCCCCATATAGAAGCACTGCCATCCAGCGGACATTCCAAGGACTAAACGAGAGGTGGCACACGCACACTTTCTTACGGCCTGCGCTTTGGGTCCACTTCCCACCTTTAACCACCTCGAGTTCATGGTATACTCTAGTTCACTGTATTCATGGCACTGCGACCAAACGCTCGCTAAACCTTTCGAAAACCAAGGAGGTTACGCCCAGCGAGTATAACGTACCAACCTTTCCCTGTCAGATAGGGCTCAATTTACATGCCAATGGCTGCTAATGAGAAATGAGAGACAGGAGAATTCGGCTTTTACTTTCTTACAGCTTGCGCTTCGTATCTACTTCTCATTTTTAACCACCTTGAGTTCATTCATGGTATATACAAGTTCATTGTATTCATGGCACTGCGGCTCAACGCTCGCTAAACCTTTCTAAAGCTAAGGAGGTTACACCCAGCGAGTATAATGTAGCATCCCTTTCTTGTCCGATAGTGCTCAATGTACATGCCAATGGCTGCTAATGGGGATCGCAGCGTGCGCGTTGACTAAAAGCCGAATGCTCATGTCTCTCATTCCCCATTAGCAGCCATTGGCATGTACATTGAGCACTATTTTTTATTGTTAAACAACGCACAGAAGAAATCTCTCACTGGCACCACCTTGGAGGTCAAGTGTTATACCTATTTCGGGTATGTGCCACTGGTGGTTACATACGAGGGACGCCCAAGCCACGCCATAAGGAGCTTCGCCCCTAAAAAAAGACAAGGGTGAGCCGGCGCTGCCACGAGGGCAAGCGTCAGCTCGTGAGGAGGCTCAATAATGATGATGACTGCTATTCGGCTGCTAGGCATGAATAAAGGAAGTCACAACAGTCTCCCGCGCCGACAGATGACGCTAAGTGGCTTCCAATGGGTACAGTAGCTGCACAGGACGCTTCACAACAGTGCCGTCGGGCAAGCGTAGAAAGCAAGTCCTCATGATGTCGTCACGTCCACCGATCAGTTCTTCTATGCGAACCAAGGTCCACAGTTGCCTGGGACAATGTTTTTCTCCGAGTAGAACTACATCGCCTTCCTTCAATATGTGATCTCTTTTTGCTTGGTTGAATGTGTAATTCCCGAGTTCATTGAGGTTCTCCTTTAACCAACGAGACCAGAAAGTTTGCAGATCCTCTTCTCTCTTGCTCCAAAGTTTCTTCAGTTGATCGTTGGTCGACTCGGTTTTGATTTTGAGGTCGTAAGGTGGTAGCGTTGTCAGTCTTCTTCCAACGAGAAAACCTGCTGGAGATAGGGGGCACGGCTCATCCACATCATTGTACACATATGTTAAAGGCCGAGAATTTATTATTGCTTCCACTTCCGTTAGTAAAGTGACCAACTCTGTCTGATTTACGTCGGCCACGCATTTTCTTCAAGCAGGTCTTCACAGAACGTACGAGTCTCTCGTAAAATACGCCCCACCAATGAGCACTCGGGCAAATGAATTTCCACTGAATCTTCGAGGAAGAGAAATATGCAATTACATCGGGATGCCGAATTGTTCGCCAGAGATTCTTTAGATCTTTGTACGTTTTGACGAAGGTTCGGGCATTGTCGCTGTACATTGTGTGACAGAGGCCTCGACGTGATACGAATCTCCAAAGTGCACAACGGAAAGCCACATTCGTCAAATCTTCAACAAGTTCCAAGTGAACAGCTCTTGTTACAGCACAAGTAAAAAGAGCGATGTAAGAGCGCTGGTGAAGATGCCCTTTGATCTAAAGTGGACCCGCAAAATCTACTCCACTTACAAGAAACGGAGGCGTTTGTTTACAACGATCCTGGGGCATACAAGGTGAAACTTGTTCAACTGGTTTAGACTGTAGGCGTTGGCAGATGACACACCGTCGTATTGTTTTTTTCACCAGCTGTCGTAATTGATGAAATCCAGTATTGTTCCCTTATTTGAGTCAGTGTGTCTCGTACTCCTTCGTGGAAGACTTTTTCGTGAGTATGATTGATTATTGACGTAACGAGGCGACAGTCTTTCGGTAGGAGGATTGGATGGTGAAAACCGTACAGTCGTCCGTAATCTGAACTTTTCCTTGTACCCGAAGCAGCCCGTTGTTGTCGAGGAACAATATTAATTGTCCAACTGGACTTTGGCAAGGAATTGGATTCTCGTTTGCGACGCAGTTTGCTTCGTTACCAAAGTGAGCTCTCTGTTCTACGGGAATCAAGTAGCACTCCGCCTGTTGAATTTCTTCAGCAGACAGCTTCTCGAACCTATCGCTTTCGTTCTTCAACTTTTTAACATAACGGAAAACCCATGCCGTTACTCTTACAAGTTTTGTGAGGCTGCTGAATCGTTTGTTATCAATCAGCGTTGGCATCGATGTTCTCGTGTTAACAGCGTGGATATTGATTTCTGGCCCCGTCTCAGCTGCCTCGAGTTTTCCGTTTTCGAGGTCAAGGTTTCCCCTGAATTCAGGCCAAAATTTATGAGACATGGCAAGCCATCCGGGTCCACACTACCACAACTGTGATTTACTCAGTTTGTGTACAGTCAAGCCTGGAGTGAGCAAATCTACAGGGTTTTCTTTTCCGGGACAAAATCACCATCGAGAATATTCTCTCAAATTTCTGATCTCCTGCGTCCTGTTTCCTACGAATGTCTTCCAAGAAACGGGGTCCTTGTAAATCCAGCAAAGGGTAATCTGGGAATCTGACCAAAATGTTACTTCACCAATGCCCAGGTCACAGTTCTTGATGATGTAGGCATATAAGCGGGCTGCAAGCAAAGCTGACATTAATTCCAGCCTCACCAAGGTAACCGTCTTTAACGGTGCAACTCTTGTCTTTGCCATTAATAGTATAGTGTGGACGGTACCATTTGAGGCGACGGTACGAAGGTAGGCTACAGCACCGTATGCTGACTCACTAGCGTCGGAAAAGATGTGCAGTTCTGCCTTTTGATAAGCGCCTTCGCTGCCCGCTGCGAGGAACATGGGAATACTGATCTCATGTAGCATGGCTACCTCCTTGCTCCATTTTTTCCAGACAGCTGACAGCTTCATTGGCATGGTGTCATCCCAGCCGAGGTTTCCCCTCCAGAGATCTTGTAGGAAGATCTTCGCCCTTACTATAAATGGTGACAGAAACCCCAAGGGGTCGTAGACCCTTGCAACAGCTTGGAGCACAAAGCGTTTGGTAATTGGATGCTCCTCCATAAACTGTAGAAAATCCTGGTGCCTAAACGAAAAGGTATCCGTCTGTTTGTTCTATAAAGTCCCAGGACTTTCAGAGGTCCAGAAGGTGAGCAAAGTGATTTTTCGGAAGAAGTGATTTCTTGTACGAAGACGACAGCTACAACGGGGTCGTTGCTTGCCCATTTACGAATGTTCCTTGAAGCATCTTTGAATATTTCTAATACCTCTTTATGCATTTGAATAGCTTGTTCAATGGTGTCAGCGCTAATATGAAGATCGTTCATATATGGAGTCTTGCAATAGCCGGGCTGTCGAAGGAAAGCGATTTTTTTTCGGACCTGAAGTGGTGCTTTAAGGTTGCAGTCAATAGAAAAGGACTTAAAGTAGCTCCAAAGGGCACTCTCGTCATTCTCCAAACTTCTGTTTCCGGCAGTGCACTGTCCCCTTCAGGTGAAGTCTTGAACCACAAGAAGCGAAGAGCATCTCTGTCGTGTTCTTGCAGGCCAATTTGAAGGAACACCTTCTCAACATCAGCATTCATTGCTATCTTGTAGCGTCGGAAACGAAGCAGTAGCGTCGCTACGTCGGGATTCAGATTTGGGCCGACTTCTAGATTCTCGTTTAAGGACTTCATCCCAGATTCGTGAGACGAAACGTCGAACACGATGCGTACCTTCGTAATAGATCGGTCCTCTCGTATGACGGCTCGGTGTGGCACATAATACCGGGGTCCAATTGGTTGGTCTTCTTTTGAAGGTACTTTTTCAGCATATCCCTCTTCGAAGTACATTCGAATAGTTGCTTCATATTGTTTTAAGAGCTCACTTCTTTGTTAAGCTTCTTCATCAAACTGTGCAGATGTTTGAGTGCAACTGCGTAGTTTTCACCCAGGTCAACTCTTTCCTTCCACGGTAGCACCACTTCATATCGATTGTTTTTCTTATTGATGTTGTTCTCAAAATTTGTCAGCACTGATTCAGCGACCATCGTTTCTTCATTTTTGACCTGGATACCGGTGCTTTCTATATCCCAGAAACGAGTCAAAACTTTCGAGATATTTTGCTCGGTCACTGTGGATCGTAGGACTGCAATACTGGCACACTGTGTAACAACGGCTGCACTAGACAATGGTCCTTGCACAGTCCATCCCAGTTTTGTCTTGACAGCTTTCAACTTTTTGAACACAGGCTTCACAGCACCCGTTACTATATCCCAATAATAGTCTGATCCAATAAGGACCGCAATCTGTTTGTCTTCTACTCTTTGTAAAGAGAGAGCTCGCGTATCCAAGTGCATCTTGTTCACTTCTCTTATAACGTTTTCTTCTGGTACCGGAATGCATTCAGTGCATATCGTGTCCACCACCAGTGCCTCTATTGAAATCGGAAGCTTCTGGTTCGCAGGGAGAATCGATACACGTACCTTCTTCATGGTTTTCTGTATGTTATCACCCTCGAACACACCGATGGCTAACGTATCCTCTTCCATTATTTCGCATCCAAGTCTTCCATAAGCTTTGGTTGTAATGAAGCTTCGGTGACTGCCGCCATCAAAAAGGACCCGGTAGCGACCGGATGATTTGGTGCCCAATACGGTGGCTGTCAGACTCTGGAGCATTACGACTGACCTTGCCTGCTCGGACACCATATTGACCGATGCAGATATCACCTTCGTGTCGTTTTTGATGTCGTCGGATGCGCAAACAGATGTTGCGTGACTTCTTGCGCACTTGCCGCATTTTAACCGGCTTCTGCAATCTTTTGCCATGTGGCCCTGCTTTAGGCAACGAAAGCATCGTCCAGCTTTGATGAGCATCTCCCTTTTGTTTGAGACGTCGATATTCTTCGTATCACAGACTTCGGCAGAATGCTTTTCAGACCGCCAGAACAGACATTGTTGTGGACTTTTTGTTGAGCTTTGTAGAGCAGCTGTCGTGGAAACGTCACGTGGATGACTGTGTTTTAGTCCTCTCTTATCTGGGGCTCGACGAGTTTCTGTTACGTCTTGTTCAGCAACAGCTTCCCGACAAGTGAGTTGAAGTTCGAAGAATTCCAGAAGAATTCAAAGATCGTTATCTTCTGAAACCGTTACACGGTTTGAATTGCCTTGCGTATTCGAAGAGAATGCAGCCGACGAGGATGCCTTGTGCATCTCGTGAAAACGCAGCACCATGTCCGTCGGTAAAACTCTTAGCAGGATTTCCCGAAGCATGGAGCAATAAGTTGTCGAGTTTGTGCCAAGCGCCTTGAGGCTTCGAATATGAACCTGTACCTTGTCGTAAAGTTGCCTAAGCTTACGAACGTCTGCTGACAACGACACCGGCTTTAGATCTAGCAAACCTTGAAAATGGTCGTGCACAATGATCTGTTCATCTCCGAAACGCTTCTTTAAAACTTCAATAGCGTCTTTATAGCACTCTTCGGGAGCTTGTAATCCCGATATGGCCGACGCGGCCGCTCCGGTAACCAAACTGTTCAAGTAGTTGAACTAGTCAGCTGTGCTTAACTCGCTGTTGTTGTGGACTGGTGATGTAAACTGCGTCCAAAATCTCGGCCATAGCCTGCGGTTACCATCAAATTTTACGAGTTCTAGTTGGGGAAGCTTGCTTTTGCCAGATGATAACGGGTGAACGTTCGTAAGTAGTGGGGCTGGAGGAGCCAGACATTCATTCAGCTTGACTAGCAGATTCGCTGTGAGAGTAACAACTTTGTCGCGGTATTCTCCAGCGTCTAACGTCTCGCTGTCCAACAGGTCGTCTGGCGTCTCCTCGAAAATTGCCTCATCCACTTTCTCTATCGGACCACAAAATGAGCTTATTTGGTCTAGGAATACACTTACTACTGCTGCCGTGACGGCTTGACTTCCTCGCAAGTGGTCTTCCGCCTCGGACAACAGGACATCTAGTTGGGACCACAGGCTGTGGCGTCGTCTAAGATATCGTTCCATTTTGCCGCCCGCAGTCGATGTATCTCGCCAAGATCGCAGGCGCCATCTTCCGAGGTGTTGCAGCTCCTAACGTCGATGATGTTGGCGTCGTCAAAGGTCCCGGGTTTTCGGCACCACACGTGTTGGACCTCCGAGTCTTTCTTCTGCTTCGCGGCTCACATCAAGCAAAACATGTCTTGCCAGATGAAAGGCTTTGATGGAACTAAAGAAGAAAGAAAAAGACAAGGGTGAGCCGGCGCTGCCACGAGGGCAAGCGCCAGCTCGTGAGGAGGCTCAATAATGATGATGACAGCTATTCTGCTGCGAGGGATGAATAAAGGAAGTGACAACACCGTGGTTTTTAGCACTATAGGCTCAGTTAAAAGTCAAAATAGATGGTTTTCACTCAATTTGAATATACTTTACAGTTCAAAATACACCTCGAACCGCAAAGAAGCACTTAGGTCTACCGCTGCTTATTTCTCTCTATTCCTCTTCTTCTCTCAGCAAGTATCACCTCACAGAGATGTATACGCGCACAAACTACTAAACACCATTATGGTGTAAGTGGAAACATTTTATTAAACTCATAATTCTTCTCGTCAGCTGCTATATGTAGCCACTGCTTATGTGATTGGCAGCCGGCCCACTAAAATTACATTTTGAATGAGAGGCTCTGTGGCTTCGTGACGTGCATGTAACAAGCAGGCGATTTGGTGGCACACAGAAAGTTCTAAATGCCAAAGACCGAATGGCCAACAAAATGCCATATCGAAAACAGTTCATTTCTTTATTTTTACGTGGTCGTGCATAAGTGGTCATGTAAATTTTGACATTTCGCGTTGATATTGTCAGTTGAATTTTGTATTGTCTGAATTTGTTGTATTTGTTAAGAAACCTTGTTATATGTTTTGTACCACCCTGCTAGAGCCCCTATCATTGGGGTTAGCAGTATGGGAAATAAATAAATAAATAAATTACGTGTTAGGTCATTTTCGCGTCGTTTGTTGCCTCGCATAACAATCTGGTGCTTTGTGCATGACAAAGACTGTTTACACCAATCATATAGAACTAACGACTATTTCGAAAAGAAGCAATGAGGGATTGTTTAACGTTATAATCGCCTATATTTTGTTCTTTCAAAGGAAAATTTTGTTTACATTTCTTTGTATTGGCGTATTTCTGCAGGTGCCTGGGGGCCCGTTAAAAATTTTTAACACAAACACAACGAGAGCAGAACAATGATAGAATCATTCAGCTGGAAAGGGAGAACGCTGCACTAAAGGAGGCGATCGCGCTACTTGGAGTTGAGATAGTCGCACTTAAAAATAATAAATAACGCCAAGAGTGAGGCTGCACAACCGTCTCAGGTCACTAGACTGGAAACGCCCGCTGAAACGCCTATAGAAACGCCCGTAGAAACACCTATGGGAACTTCCGTGCAAACGCCCATGGAAAAATCCACGGAGACGCCCGTCGAAACACCCATGAAAGTGCAGTGTACTGTTCGTCCAGCCAAAAAGAGGGCTTTGACGAGGCCCATACTTGATGAGGAACTGCATAGTTTTAAAACAGAGATCAGAGACATGTTCCAGTCGCTTAGCCAAACAGGTTCATTTTAAGGTCGATACCTTGGTGTACAAGTTGCGCACTGGATGCTGAGGTCAATACGTTGGACGCTAACTTATGTGCGTTGAACGCTAAGGTCAACGCGCTCGAATGCAAGCACATACCTTTCGAGCCTAACCATGGCGCGTCTGCCTAAAAAGTTCAGTATTTGGCAGTGGCATTGCTGGGGGCTTACCCGCAAGAAGGCAGTTCTTCAGCAGTTCATTCGTTCTCACTCTGAAAAGTCGCACGTCATTTTGCTTCATAAGACGCTTTCGTATTCTGTCGTTCTGCCGGGTTACACATCTCACGCTCTTTATGGAGATGGACGAAGGGGCATTTGCACGCTTGTATCTAAGGGATACATCTATATCTCGCATTATCTTTCTATGAATAGTAGTAAGGTGGAACACTCATTCGTCGAAATTATACCGGGGGGGGGGTCACTTCAAGAGTAGCGTTTTCATCTTGCATATTTGTAGTTTGCCAAATGACTCGAGACAAAGGTTTGTGGCGCTTTTGTGTAGGGCTGCCGCCAGGGCCGGTATCTCTCCTCTTGTGGTTGCGGGTGATTTCAACACTCCGCATCAGGCTTGGGGTTATCTGCGGTCATCCCGAAAAGGCGAGGATTTATCGCAGGCAGCGGTGAACTTGACACCCTTGCCACGGACCGAGCATTTCCGACCAGGATGGGTAACTCCTGCACGAGGGACACCCCGACAGATCTGACCTTTGTTAAATATTGTTACGAATAAATATAGCACCTGGTACTATATAAACTCTTTATTCAGGGCGAACTTGTGCCCGTAAACTTGAAGCTAAAAATGGTCAGCCAAAAATGTCTGCGCCCCTGACTCTAACTTCGTCGGTCTCCTCTTCTGCCTCTCGAGTCTCGTGCCAGTCCCATGGCGTAGCATCGTGGCGCGTGCAGGACGGCGTTCTATGGCGCGGCTTTCTTGCTACTTGCTTGACGGCTTTTACGAACGCGAATTGTGGTACGCGTCTTCTGCGATGGTCGAGCTGTGGCATTAGTCCCCCTCCTAGCACGCATCGCCCCGATGCGTAGAGCCGGCTGACAGTTTCTAAACAATAGGACTTCTCCTTGTGTTAGACGACGTTGTTCAGTTCCTGTCGTAGTACGGTTTCATACGTACTACATGTACAACTTCCGGGAGATTCCTGCGTCGTGTTGTGCATACTTGACCTTCAGGGATCACTTCGTAGTTTAATGGGCCTAGCTGACGAAGAACCCTGTAAGGGCCAAAATAGCGCCGCATAAGCTTTTCTGATAGGCCACGTGCACGTACAGGCGTCCAGACCCACACTTGGTCTCCAGGGGAGTACTGAACATCCCTTCGTCTTAGATTGTAACGGTGCGCGTCGACGTTCTGCTGTTGAATGATGCGGTTCCGTGCTAGTTGTCGCGCCTCTTCTGCCCTTTCTACATATTCGCTTATGTCAGGGTCCTCTTCATTTGTGCTGTTGACAGGCAGCATCGCGTCTAATGTCGTTATTACTGTCCGACCATAAACAAGTTGAAATGGCGTGAAGTGGGTTGTCTCTTGTACTGCGGTATTGTATGCAAATGTAGCATACGGTAATATGGTGTCCCAAGTCCGATGCTCGACGTCCACATACATCGCGATCATGTCAGCAAGCGTCCTGTTCAGCCTTTCAGTTAACCCGTTAGTTTGCGGATGGTATGCGGTAGTTCTTCTGTGGTTGGTGTGCGTTAGTTTCATGACAGACTGTACTAGCCTGGCAGTGAACGCAGTTCCTTTGTCAGTTATAAGAACTCTAGGTGCGCCATGTCGCAGCACTATCTGGGTCACAAAAAACTGAGCCACTTCATTTGCCGTTCCTTTTGTGAGAGATGACGTCTCGGCATACCGGGTCATGTAGTCGGTTGCTACAACTATCCAGCGCTTCCCAAACGATGACATAGGAAATGGTCCTAGCAAATCCATTCCGACCTGCTCAAACGGGACTTTCGGTGGCTCTATCGGTTTCAAAAGACCTGCTGGTTTTAGGGGTGGTACTTTGCGTCTTTGGCATTCTCGACATGATCTTACGTAATGCTGTACTGAATCCATCAATTTTGGCCAGTAATATCTGCGGCGGATTTTTGCCAAAGTCCTACTAATGCCCAAGTGACCTGCCGATGGGTCATCATGACACGCTTCTAAAATTTCCGCTCGCAGTGATGATGGTATCAGCAGTAGGAACGTTTCACCGGTGTGTTGAAAGTTTCTCTTGTAGAGAACGTTGTTGCGGAGGACGTAGGAACGTAGTCCACGGATGAAAACTCGCGGTACTTCGACTTGCTGCCCCTCTAAGTATTGAATGAGCAGAAGTAATTCTGGGTCCATTCGTTGATCATGAGCCATCTCCGACACATTCACAGCTCCAAGAAATGCGGAGTCTTGTTCATGCTCAGGAGACGAGTTCTGGATTGGTGCTCGTGACAAGCAGTCCGCGTCATTGTGCTTGTGGCCAGACTTGTAGACTACGGTGATGTCATATTCTTGTAGACGTAGGCTCCATCTAGCAAGTCTTCCGGAAGGATCCTTGAGGTTCGCAAGCCAGCACAATGAATGATGGTCACTGATGGCTCGGAATGGTCTACCGTATAAATATGGACGGAACTTACTGATAGCCCATATCACTGCGAGACATTCCTTTTCCGTAGCTGAATAATTATACTCAGCTTTCGACAGAGTGCGGCTTGCATAAGCAATAACTTTTTCTTCCCCGTTCTGCCATTGAACAAGAATAGCACCGAGGCCAACGTTGCTGGCGTCCGTATGAATGTCTGTTTTGGCATCTTCGTCAAAATGAGCAAGTATGGGAGGTGACTGCAAACGCCGTCGTAACTCAGAGAAGGCGTCTTCTTGCTCTTGGTGCCAGATGAATGGCACACCTTCCTTCGTAAGCCGTGTCAGTGGTTCCGCAATCTTGGAGAAATTTTCAACAAAGCGCCTATAGTAGGCACAAAGCCCCAGGAAACGTCGCATAGCTTTCTTGTCTCTTGGCCTTGGGAAATTTTCAACCGCAGTGATCTTATCCGGATCTGGGCGGACACCGTGAGAACTGACAATGTGCCCGAGGAACCGGAGCTCCCGGAACCCGAAGTGGCACTTTTCGGGTTTGATCGTAAGTGCAGCCATACGAATAGCGTCCAGTACCGTTCTCAATCTCTGTACATGCTGCTCGAACGTAGTGGAAAAAATTACTACGTCATCGAGATAGACAAGACATGACTGCCATTTGAGGCCGGAGAGCACAGTGTCCATCATCCTCTGGAAGGTAGCGGGAGCAGAACACAAACCAAATGGGAGTACTTTGAACTCGTAGAGTCCGTCGGGTGTCACAAACGCCGTCTTTTCCCGATCTCGTTCGTCGACTTCTATTTGCCAGTACCCGCTCTTTAGATCCAACGATGAAAAAAAGTGAGCATTGCGCAGTTTATCCAACGTATCGTCGACTCGTGGGAGTGGGTACACGTCTCGCTTCGTGACGAGGTTGAGTTTTCTGTAATCAACACAGAACCGCATGGTGTTGTCCTTCTTCTTCACCAGTACTACCGGCGATGCCCATGGGCTTTTGGAGGGCTGTATGACATCGTCGTCGAGCATCTCCTGTACTTGCTTCTTTATCGCCTCCCTTTCTTTTGGAGCTACTCGGTATGGATGCTGACATACTGGTCTAACATGCCCTTCGATTACAATGCGGTGCTTTGCTACAGGCGTACGTCCGACTTTCGAAGAAGAAGAAAAACACTCTGCGAATTCCTTGATCAACTCCACAATCTGGTCTTTCTGCAGAGATGAAAGCTCTCGGTCAATATCTATTTTCTCGAGGACACTTTCCACTGTTGAGGGCGTTGTAGGTACTTTTTCTATGGTGCAAACATCTGAGACTTGTACGTAGTCATGAAGTGATGCTATGGCTGCTCCCTTCGCCACATGCTGTACCTCGTTGGTAAAGTTAGTCAATAGCACATCAGTATATCCGTTCCGCAGGTTCACTAGACCTCTCGCCACGCGTATTCCCTTTGTGAGCAGCAGTTCGACATTTCCATCAGCTAGTCCGGCATATTCACGAAAAATGTCGCTTTTCACAGAAACTGTCACGCTGCTACGTGGCGGCACTGTCACACCTTCATCCACAATGCGAAGAGACGAAACAATTGGTTGCTCCGCATGACACACGGCAACAGTGTTCTCTGTAGAGAAAGAAACTTGGGATTTCTGCAAGTCGATGATGGCACTGTTTGCTTGCAGAAAGTCCATGCCCAGAATTGCCTCACGGGAACATTCAGGAAGAACAATAAAACTGCAGGCGTACACATGGCCTCTTATTCCCACTCTCGCTGTGCACAATCCTACGGGGCTGACTAAGTGCCCGCCGGCGGTGCGTATCTGCGGTCCGGTCCAATGAGTGAGCACTTTCTTCAGCTTCTTTGCGAGCATGCTACTTATTACTGAGTAATCTGCACCTGTGTCTATTAACGCTATGGTTTCTACGTCGTCTATTCTGACTTGTAGCTCGGATGTCACGTCACCATTACTGCGCTTGTTCGTCGTTGTGTCAGTGTCGTCGTCTGATCCGGTTAGCGATGGAGGGTTTTCAGTTTTTCGAAAATCAGCGGCCCTGCCTCCACAGGTCGCCGGTTCTAGTTTTCCCGTCGCGGGCTTGGTGAACGACGCCTCGGGAAAGTAGATGATGGGTGTGGACTCGGCGACCTATTGCGCATTGGTGCAATCGACCGCGATTCATGTCGCTGAGTGTTTGGATAGGCATAGCGCGAAGACAAGTATTCTTCGATTTCGTAAGGACGCTCACCGTTACGAGGGCAGGGCGCATTCACTGGGAAGCCACGTAGCCCGACCCGACGGTAGTGGCATGTCCGATAAAGATGACCTGCCTCCCCACAGTGGTAGCAGAGGGGCCGCCGGTCTGCCGTGCGCCATACATCACTTTTGCGGGGTCTTGCTTCTGGCATCAGCGCTGGAGTACTGCGAGGAAAGGTCGGTGGCATAACGGGAGCTTGTGCAAAGCTCGGGCGTCTCATGTCTTGCCGTACGACTTGCGCGTATGACAGCTGTGGCTATATGTTGAATCTGCTACTTGGCACAATTTGCACGTGGATCTGGGTAGTGACCATAATGTCTTAGCCACCCATATCAGTGTAAAGGGCAAGCCCGTAAGAGAGTTTAGTTTCACAGATCGGGATTACTTCAGGCATTATAGAAAAGAACGCGCGCAAGCTGAAGACTCAACCCCCAGCGTGTATCAATGGGCCAAACAGCTCAAGGGAGACGTTGGAAAGACGACAAAAAAGATGCACATGGATATGGAAACGAATCGGATGGACAGCCGCCTTGCGCACCTCCTAGAGGCCAACAAATCATTACTCAATAGGTGGAAGGGGAGAGACTCAATCGTCGGCTCTGCAAGAAAATTGCAGAACTTAAACGAACCATCGAGGACCCCTGCCAGACCCTCTCTAGGCAGCAGTGGGATGAGGTATGCAATTCTGTTGATGACCAAGTGGGAATAGGAGGGAAACGAAAATTTGCTAAAGCACCTTTTGCACGAGTCGAATTATAAGAGTAATCAAAGGCAAGCCATTGCTAAACTCATACATGCCGCCAGACAGTCTGATTCTGAAGACGCTGTACTGGATAGTTTGTCTCACAGATATTTACTCATTGGCTTCTCGAGCTGTTCAGACTATCCATCTTACACTGGACCCTCTTGCACTGAGCTCAGAGAGCCCTTTACCACTAGTGACGTTTGGGAAGTTCTTCAAAACCTTTACGGACGATCGGCTCCGGGGCCGCATGCCATCTCGAACAAGGCCCTCAGGAACCTGGAAGACAAATCCATAAATTTCCTTACCGATGAGATCAATCGCATATGGGGAGAAGGTTCTGTCCCAGACTCTTCGAAAATGGCATCGGTGATTTTCATTCCCAAGCCGGGGCGACCTCCAGGTTTAGGCAATCTATAAGGCCCATATCGCTAACGTCCTGAGTCGGCAAGGTGGCGGAGCACGTTTTTTACAACTATGTCTCTAAGTACATCGAGAAGAAATGTCTTTTTTTCTTACAACATGGTTGGGTTTCGTCCGTCTTTGTCCGCACAGGACTCAATGAAGCTGCTAAAACATTAAATAATAAACGTAAACACAAGGGACGTAGGAGTAATCCTGGGTCTTGACTTGGCAAAAGCGTTTGACAACATTTCGCACGAGCACATCTTTAACTCCATTTCGGAGCTTGGACGAGGCGAAGCCTTCCACAGATACGTCAGCTCCTTTCTCGAATCTAGGAAGGCCACGCTCAGTATCGGAGACCTCAAGTCTTCTCCCATAGCACTGGGCCTTAGACACGCAGCAAAGAGCGGTGATATCTCCGCTTCTCTTTACATCACTATATGCAAGTTTTCCGAACTGCTATCTAACGTGAAGGGCCTCAGCCATACGGTTTACGCTCTGGTGTCCCGGGGGTAGCGAAGGGGAAGTCGAGACTGCACTCCAGGAAGCCATCGACCAGACAGAGCTTTTCCTTGCTGGCACAGCGCTGAGGTGCTCCTCGAGTAAATAGGAGCTGCTTTTAAGCAGGCCTAGAAGAAAAGGAGCCAGGCCAAAAAACTGGAAGCCTTTATCAGAGGTAGACAATGTACTTCACACCGGAAGTGGCGCCCCCATTCCGAGAGTGGACGCTATTAGAGTGCTAGGCGTGATTATAGAGTCGCACGGGTACAATGGACAAACCATCGCTAAGATTTCAACCAAGACCAAGAACATGATCAGGTTGATTAATAGGGTTTCGAACAGAAGGGGGGGGGGGGACTCAGAGAGGACAATCTACTGAGGCTTTTTCATGCATTCCTCAAGGGTCACATAACGTACGTTGCTGTCATGCGCTCTTTGTATGGATGCGAAAAGAAGAAGCTGGAAACTCTGATCAGAAAAAGTGTAAGGAGGGTGTTGGGCATCCACGTGCGAATAAGCATTGAACGGCTTATGCAGCTAGGAGTTCATTACATCCTAGACGAGATCATTGAAGCCCAAGAGACTGCACAGCTAATGCGCCTGTCGTCTATGCTGGCTAATAGGAAGATTCTGTCCATCCTAGGCCTCAGTCTGGCACTCGTAGAGCATCGCCGCCTTCAACTACCGGATGAACAGCGTACTGTCATCCAGGTCTCTCCGTTTCTGTGAAACGTCCATCCTCAGCCCAACGTAGAAAGGCGCTGGGCTAGGGCTATCACACTTTGGAAGAACATCACGAACGATCCTCAGTCAGTGTGTTTTGTCGATGCTGCTCAGTGCAGTCGCTCAGCTAGGGTTTCTTTTATTTCCGTCAATCATATGGGTTCTATTATCAATGCTGCGTCAGTTAGGGACTCAACTCCCTCAACATCCAAACAGTTGGCTGTAGCCGTTGCCCGTTTGGATGACAGTAGATCGCAAATCTTCACTAACTCAAGGTCAGCGGTCAAGGCTTTCGCCTCTGGTTCCGTCTGTACGGAAGTATTCAAACTATTTGAAAATATGACACTTTCTCCACGTACCATTACCTGGTTTC
Source organism: Rhipicephalus microplus (assembly GCF_013339725.1). Classification (NCBI taxonomy): domain Eukaryota; kingdom Metazoa; phylum Arthropoda; class Arachnida; order Ixodida; family Ixodidae; genus Rhipicephalus; species Rhipicephalus microplus. Next base: position 69,597 of record NW_023611132.1, read on the forward strand.
CTGCACATCTCAAACCCCTACTGGACTCTCTATTAAACCTGAATTATACTGCTCACTCCCGGTCGCGCGCACTAACCCTCCGCGCTGGGGAGGACGTAGGCCCACAGGTTGGCAGTGAGATGTTCCGGGACGCTTTACTTACATTCAGTGAAGTGGCTAAACACTACCAGTTTAGTAGGTGGTCATTTGCTCCTCCGCACAACAAGTTGTCTAGATCTCAGGCCATCACGTTTAGAATGCTCCAGACCAGGTCCTATCCAAGCATATTTTTCCTCAGCATAGTCTCCTCAGAGGCTTTTTACTCTACTTGTCCTGATTGGGGTGAGTTTAGTGACTTAGCACATATGCTCTGGCAGTGCCCCTCGTTATGGGGCCCAAGTCGGCTCACAGAAGAAGATTGGGACTCTGCCTTACAAATTTCAGAGTTGCTACCACAACTACAGGCTGTCCAGAGAGCCCACGATGCGGCGGTGAGGCTAAGCCTCCCCGTTCTTATGTGGGAGCGGCCCGCGTTGCTCTAAAGGAGCAGCGTTTCTCAGGACCCAATAAAGTTCTGTCTGTCTGTCTGTCTGTCTGTCTGTCTGTCTGCCTGTCTGTCTGTCTGTCTGTCTGTCTGTCTGTCTGTCTGTCTGTCTGTCTGTCTGTCTGTCTGTCTGTCTGTCTGTCCTGTTACATTGATAAAGGAGGGTTTGCCGAATGTATGTTTCGATGTTTGACTGCTATAGCCCCGTTTAACCTGGACGTATCCCCGTTGAAGCTTGGTACATGTTCATCCTAACGGCTAACATCCATGATAAATTTATTAAACCAACTATGGTGGTATCTGTTGATGTTAACCGTCAAAGTATAATCAGTATAATTAGTGAAAGCGGCGTGATAGCAAAATGAGCGTCGCATATTCGACGCAAAAATTGGGCCAAGGGTGCCGTTGCTCGGCCTGTTGAAGTGTGATTGAACTTCGCGGTATCTAAGAATGCTCGTCATGTCACCTCCGTGAATGCAAATTCATATCAAAGTGTGAGCGAATCGATGAAGTTATCTGTCCTAATATATATATATATATATATATATATATATATATATATATATATATATATATATATATATATATATATATATATATATATATAGAGAGAGAGAGAGAGAGAGAGAGAGAGAGAGAGAGAAGAGAAGCCTGACGAGTGAGGCAGATTTCCAGCGGATTAAACACAAAGTACAAAGCTTCAAGTTTATCGTACGTGTACATTAAAAATAAGAGCCGTAATGAGGCTATGAATGACACACGGGCACTCCACAAGCGAGTATCGCTGCACGCTTTCTCATAATCAGCTCGAAAGTTTCGCTTTTGCAGCGCGTCGTCTATCACATGGTGGTGGTACCACCCGACGCGTCCGAAATCGGCTCGCCCGGCTCGCCTCCCACTCGCTGGCGCCCGTTGCGCATGCGCGAGCCGCCGTAGCGTGCCCACCATTGCAAGGAGGAGTCCTCTACTCTTCCCAACTTCCGGCTTCACAAAATGCTACGTAACGGTCTCTCCTCAGTTTATTCCTTCCTCCATGCACGAACAGAACAGTTATCTCATCACGTCATTATTGAGGTCACCAAATAGAAGGAAAGAGTGGAAAGTGAGAGGAGGATTGCCGATAAACCTCTCCTTTCCCACTTCGGATGCAAGCGAAATGCGCTCGTGCCTTCCTTGAGGTCCACTGGCCGCTTGGGCGATGCGGTCATTAGTAGAACTTTATTATTAAATTTTTCGTTCACCCGTTTTGAAGTGGCGAAAGTTAGGCTGACCAATTTCTCAAAAACTTTTTCATTACACTTTTTGTTCAAAAAAGGAGACATTCGTGTAGCGTGAAAATGTCAATCTGTAAATGCCGCTTTAATTTAAAACTCACGTATGGGCATAATAAGCAAACACTGACCCCAGGATATGCAAACCAATGCAAAAATGATCGTCACGATAAGGACACGTCGTATTTGACTCAACTACGTTTGTTATGACGAAGCACATAGTTTTCTTACGGAACTCGAGTACGGAACGAGATGGAGTTCCAGAGGAACAGAGAGGCTTAAATCAATCGGAAATTTCTCGAGGGGGAACGTCTCTGGAAACGGTGTTTCGGGAAGTTGACTAGTCGATCGTTGGGGCAAGGGCGTCGCCTTGGCGAAGAAAAGATCACTTGTAAAAACGTTGGCTCCAGCGACACTCGCTGCTATAATTTAAAGAAAGGTTTAGTCCATCCCGTGTATTTGAGTGAGAATATGAGAAGTAATGACACACAAAGTTTCAAATCACGGCTGCACAAATTTTATGAACAGGAAGGGGCCTACAATTACTTAACATAGTATTTGAAGTACATGCCGAAAGCAATGAAAGAAAAGGCTATGTAGCCGAGCCAGCATGAATTGAAGACTTTGATTAAACGCATTTTGCCGACAACAGATTGGGTACCGTCTTGAGCAAATAGTCTAGCGACACTGCCTTTCTGTCAGTCCAGTCAGGCTTGCATAAAACTGCGTTTACTCGTGCACCCATCTAAAGTTATAATACCTGCTCAAATAATGGGTCCAAATACTTGTCTTCACCCGTTGCCAATAGCAAACCTTCGCGGAACTGGAAATACCGGGTTCGCATACTGCAGAGCTGCGAAAAAACGTGTTGCCTGATTTAGCCATTGTAGTGGGGAAGAGGGAGAGCGACAGTATCTAGTTGGAGCACCTGAAAGACGACTACGACGAAGAGCTGAGCTCGTTGACAGTGACTGACGCCTCTTGAACCAGGCAGTTGGTTTTATTCAATAAACCCCCTTATAATTTGGTGGAGGTGCTGGGTCGGATTTGTCACATTTGGTTGACTTGCTCGGCGTAGCTCACTGCGGCTTCCCTTCTATGCCCACCACAGCTTGCTGTCTTTATCTTTCCCGTAGTTTGCACGGCGACCGAGCGTGATAACTGAGTGCGATTCAACTTGTAATATAGCTGAGCGAGTGGCGAGAAGGAGTGGAGGCATGCGCTATGAACGCTAGTGAGTCCCTTCTTGCGCTCCGCCCAATTTAAAATTCACAAAATAAGAAATAAAAAAGACATAAAAGTAATTTACAGTAGTATATATATTTTTTTCTCATTTGTAAAAACATGTGAAATCTAACTAATGCGAACATGTACATCAACCTCACTCCGTTCAACCAAATCTTAGGACGCCCAACAACCGCTATGAGCGTGCCCGGCTCCACTATGAATACTGCGTCATCTTGGAGGCCGTAATTAAACATCACGATTCTTTCCCTTTGCTAATGTATTTCTCATTATTCGCCCGTGCTGAGTGATTCACATAAGCAGTGAAAGTTTTGGAACCCTTAACGCAGGTAAACGTGAGTAACTGTAACTGCGTCTGAGACCGAATTGTCCCAGCCTAAAGCGAGCTGGTGCCATCTGGTTTCTAATTGGTCCCAAGCTGGGCCATGTGGCTTCCCAATGAAACCAGTTGGGCGCTAAATGGGACCATTTGGGAACCGCGGGGCACCGGTTTGTTCCAGGTTCTTGTTCACAGCTGGTCCCACACATCCCTCAAAGAAGGCTAGTTGAAAAACAGAATGGCCTTCAACTGGGGCCAATAGGCTTCTATTTGGGGGATCAGTTGGAGCCACGAAAATCCTGTTAAGAACTTGTTGCTGGATAGGTTGCATGGCTCGGAACGCTCAAGTTGTGGGAGCGTATTATGTCACAAAGAGGAAAAGTTACTGTGTCAGGGATAAGTGGCATTGTGCAACAAAGAGGAATGTTTAGGTATGCTGTTTCGATTTAGCATTCTCGCGATGCGTCTTTTGTTTTACTCATGATTGGCAGTGCACTAACTTGCACACGCCGGGTGGAATTTCTACAAATGTCAGGAAGTTCTCTGAAATAACATCTAGGGTTTTACGGGCTGAAATCAAAATATATAATTACGAGGCGCGTCGTAGAGGGAGTCTTCAGAAAATTTGGCCATCTAGTGTCCTTTAACATACACTCACAATGCACAGCACTGAAGCCTCTAGCCCTTTGCCCCCATCAAAAGGAGACCGCCGTGGCCGGTACGGAACCCGCTACCTTTGGTTCGACAGCCGAGCACCATAGCCGCTGTTACACAGTGACGGAAAATATTTTTACGATACAGGTAGCCTCGAGTTAGCTTTTGTCCTGTGTTGTGTATTTTATTCTATGTGTAGTATTGAATTTGTGCTACGCAGTTTAGCAATAGCTAATAGTGAGCGTTTCGTTCTCGTAAGCTTCATCTCTCGGTTTCTGGATGCAGTGGGGGAGCAAGAAGACGGCGGTATCCTCGAGGGAGGAGGTGGAGGTGGAGGAGGTGGTGGAGGAGGTGGTGGCGGTGGCGGCGGAGGTGGCGGTGGCGGTCTACCAGCACCACCAAGTATAGCTCCAGGCGGCACACCTACAGCGACAACCGGTGATGAAGGGCCTGGAAAAATTACTAGGCGTCCTTCCACACCCCCTAGTCCTCAGCCAGGGGCTCCGCCAGTGGCTCCACCAGTGGCACCACCAGTGGCTCCACCAGTGGCACCACCAGTGGCTCCGCCAGTGGCTCCACCAGTGGCACCACCAGTGGCTCCGCCAGTGGCACCATCAGTGGCTCCGCCAGTGGCTCCACCAGTGGCTCCACCAGTGGCTCCGCCAGTGACTAGGCGTCCCGGCCCCATCACAGCCAAGCCGATAACGCGCAAACCGTCGGGTGAGTATTTGTTGGAACAGGCAGGCAGATGTCAGTGGCGTAGCCAGGGGGGAGGGGGGCTTATAGGTCTTCAGTCCCCCCCCCCCTCAAAATGTTTCTTGCTTTCATGCACCACCGACCAGCGGCGCTGCCCGGGGGGTGAAAGTTATCGGGCTCAAGCCCCCTCCTCCCGCGCGTTTTGAATTTTTTCGTGCTTTAATACATCGCCAACCAAAATAACCATCTTCGCTGAAAACCACACGAGATGACGTCTAAAATGAGTTTTTTTTAAACCCGACAAGCCAATGGAGTTTGAGAAGTTCTGGAAGGTGGCTGTTCTGCAATGTTTATTTCAACCATGCAGTTTGTGAAACAGTTTATGTCATGGAATGCAACTTTTTTGACCCATCATAATGCAAATTAGCACGCGGCGCGCCGCCTCCATTGACCGGAGCACCGGCTTGGGTACGAAAATATTTGTGTAGGAGCGAAGATCCTTTCAGTCTAACCTTGTGCGCGTCAGGCGTAACTGGCAGTATCTCTCGAACAGTATAATAGATGGCACTGTCTCATAGTACTTACAAACTGGAGAGGATATTCTATACGATGCTGTACCGCTACTCTCCGAGTGACTGCTGCGTTGGCTGTGGCTGTGTGTGCGGGTAACTAGTGAATTTCTCTCTCACGCATCGTCGTCGTACGTGCGGGATTGTTTGTGGGGCATGGACGAAGTGGAGCGGCGGCCGTGGAGAGCCTAGAGCGTTGCCGTACGTATCAGTGTAATGGTGGGGCATGCAGGAAGCGGATTGGCTCGTGCGCGTCGCCAGACAGGAAGACAGACGCACAGACGGACAGACAAACGCACAGACGAACGAACGGAAGGACGGATACATGGATGAACGCACGGAAAGACGGACGAACGAATGGACGCTTCGCCTCACCATTATTATTTACTCCATAAATATGCTACGATTCTTTTTTGAAACCGCGAAGAGCACTGGAAGCAGGTTTTGTTTTCCGAATGTTACTGTGGAGGCAGCTTCGTTGTTCTGTATCATGGCCTGGTGTCAAAAGCTTTTGTTTCAGGGCCAAAATGGAAGTTTTGACTGCAAAAAGCTCGGCTGAGAACCGAGACCAATTACTGTTCCCACAGAAAAAGCTGCATGTGTGCTAGCGACGTACGTGTTTACCTTACATTGGTTGTCTCTATTATTAGATGCGAAGCAGCTTTTTGACTAGCCCGTGTAACGCTGTCCGTCCGTGTTTCCGTGTCAACGCGCCACACCACGCTTCTCTCGCCGCAAGTGTTGGGGTGGTGTCAAGTAGGTTACGCCTTCCCTCGCAGTGCGTGGTGGTGTCACTCTTCCTCGCCTGCCGCCGCTCACCGCGTGTCACTTCTCTCTCACTTCGCCCTCTCCACCGCTCGCAACGTTCTAGCGCACATCAAGTGAACGCTCTTTCAGCTCGTTTATTTGCGATGTAGAGGACGCCAGAAAACGAACCTCCTTCGCCCGCCGAAACATGCACCGAAGCGATTTGGGCTAATCTGGCCGTCGTCGGTGTTCGAAGTTTCGCAGAGCCTATCGCGTTAGCGAATGGCAACGTCGCACCTGCAACACCGACGAGGCGCGAGTCAAAAAATTGCCCGCAGCTTCCCTCGGGGGAACACTGAGGAGGATGCGGAGCATATAATTGGTTAACGGGGTGTTAAAGTGCGACTTACTTGGGTCGATGGCTAAATTGGTTAACGTGGTTGTGAAATGGGGTGTTAAATTGCGACTTACTTGGGTCGCTGGCTAAATTGGTTAACGTGGTTGTAGGAGGGGTGTTAAATGAGTGAACACGTACGACACGTATGCGAAAGGGCGGTGTTTATTTATTGCGACGAACTTTGAGCACGATGGCTTTTTGGTCGGTAAAGTGAAGAGTGAGTGGATCGGGTTGCAGCGGTCGTAGGTCGAAATTTGCAAAGACGTGGTCGATGCAGGTTCGCCAGTTAAGTTGTTATCGAACCAAAGACGATCACACACCTTGCAGGTGTGGCCGAAGCTTCGGTCGAGGAAGTCGCGCTTGAAGCGAGCGTTGGGCGTGGCATACTGCTTGCCGCGCCACGCCGCTACCTCGGCGCGCTTGCGCTCGCGGGCAGCATCGGGATCGGCCTCTCGTCGCCGACGCTTGCACTCGGCTTCCCGTTTTCGAAAGTCCGGGGGCCGGCGCTGGTCGAAGGGACGTCGATCATTGCGATCTCGGACGTCGACGCGCCGTACAAACCAACCGACGAGCGGCAACTGAGCGAGCAAGCACCGACCTTGAGTATATATACAGCGCGACGGCGCATGCACTGTCAGCTGTCGAATGTTCGAGAAGGGGGAGAAGTGCAACGGCGCATGCGCGCGCGTCAGCTGCCGATGTTCTCGAAGCGCGACGGCGCACGCGGTGTGTAGAGGAGGAAGTGTGCACAGATGGTGGAGGAGTGAAGCGCGCGCGGTGTGTAGAGGAGGAAGGGATGCACAGATGGTGGAAGAAGGAGGAAGCTTGCGGACGGCGCCGCACTACAAGCCTCGAGTATTAGATGCTCCGCATCTAAAACGCTGATTGCGTCCATACACAACGCCACTGCTTCGCATCCGATCAGGGTTCCCTTTGAGAAGATGGTGACGAAGGATGGAAAGCCACCTTGCCAGCAACAAGTTGTCGTCCCCATCGCTGTTTACAGCACACCAATACAAACGCCGGATGATTGTCTTTCTCCAGCCTAGCACAATCTGACGTAGCTTCACACGGCCAAGAGAGAGTTGATATCTTCTTCCTCGAGCCTATAAGAATAGGTTCTAAATATCAATGATGTTTTACTGTGCATCACATCTATGACCTGAGACCCCTGCACTTGTACTTGCACACACTATGCTGAAAGCATTACACCACTTGCATTTTCCAATGTGCCACAAATCAAACAGGTGCTTTACGTATGGATGGTACTTCTTGAGAAAAGCCTTGATCCCCGATTGCCTGTCAGTCACAAGAAATATGACCACATCCTGCTTCGTTAAATAGTTAAAAGCTATCTGCAACCCTTTTTTTCATCCACTTTGTTGATACTTAACACTTCAGTGGACTGGAGGAAAGTTGAAAGTTATTCAATTCAATGAGGACATAGTGTGTTCTTTTTCATGCAACTGCGAACCGAATAGGTTGAAGCACATTTTATAAGGACTATACGAGTGCTTTAGTATTCACAAGATACCTAAAGCGCCGTTTTCGGAGTTCTCTGCTGCCATTTTCATGAAGTGTTTACTATACTGGCCAACATAAATAAAATTAAGGAGTACACGGGTGTATTGTACCATTTCAAAAGCACAACTTTAGTCACTGTACATCAATCTTGACTTTAATGACGAATTTTATGGTTCCAATGTAGAAATGATATTGCGAGGTAACGACACAGGTCGTCAAACGTTCTCATTAGCTAAACCAGTTAGGCTCATATTGAGTCGGAAGCCTGAGCGATTTCAGTTGAGCAAAAATGTTGCCAAGACTGCTCAGGTAAGCCCCAAGTGCAAGATATATTTCTTCAGTGAGTCTGAGTGAAGTCCATAAGCTTGCTGACCTCTGGCCCTAACTACTCATCTTCAGCATTACCATCAACCTTATATACACTGATATTTAAACTGGCACCAACAAGTTAGATAATTGCACTTAAATTTAGAGCTCGAGGTGTGTTTTTTATCTGTATGCTAATCTATTTTCTACAAAATATTAATTCTGTCCGTCACATGAAAGCTAAATTGTTTCGAGGCCAAAGAGCGTACCAAAGCCCAAGGGTTTTTCAGCACCGTGAGACATCAACACTAGTACGATGTCTTCGGCGTGACGCACAGCATTCTTAGTGATGGCATCGGCAATAAGAGTATTGTTATCGTGGCGCTACGTGGCAACACCCTCTCTCTTCATTCCCGGCCCTCGTCGTGCCACTTTTATTGTTTTGATGAAGTTACAAGACAAGACAGGTGAAAATGAACAGCGAGATTTGACGTGTGCTCGTCAGGCAGCATGTGCGTATAAAAAAGTGTAGTTGTGTTGTTGGAAGCGTGAAGAAAGCTGAAAGAGTGTGCCGTTTCACTGCATGTACACCGCAAGGCAACACGGCCACAAGCTATGAAAGTGGATTAGCATATAGGCAAGCTAACAAGTACAATGCACATAGACCTAATAGTACATTTTTGTTCATCCGAAGACTGTGCACTAGCGTAATGCCAGGTTACAGCAGCCGTAATCATGAGAGGCCACGTAGGCGAGCCCATCTGGCAGCGCAAGGAACCCTGCAAGCAACAACAGAGGAGGCCATGCCACAACATTGTTATTGTAGAATTGCAGCATGTTCTGTTTCTCGGCTGGTGTGCATTTGCTATACCTATATTCATTCAATAGACCACTTTGGGTATACCAGAATACCGACCATGCTAATATAGCTAATACAGCTAATCGAGAGATATCAGTAAGCATAGCCCAAACGTGGCCACCGGGCATCTCATCATTGCTTGGAATGGCATCCATATTTATTCGCTATTTTGCAAAACGTCAAAAAGAAATTATTTGCGCCGTCGAGAATCACGGCGATTCAGAGTTCCGGAATGTCGCTGTCAACACTAGTCGATACTTTCGATGGCAATACTGGTGACAAGGCATGACTAAACGTGTGCACCTAGCAGACTAAACATCAGCTGAGCATCTGAACCTCTCATCACTCCTTTCTGAGGAATGTAGTCAGTTAGGGCGCGCTCTAGAGATGACCGCAAGGAAGTTATGCCAACGCTAAAACATGGCCAGCTTGCCAACTGTCTTGAATAGAGCTAGGTACCGGCGATACAAATTGGAGCAAGCCACGTGCACTACACTTTGAAAAAAAAAAATGTCAAAACAAATCAAGACAAGAGGCTAGGAGGTGAAAGGCATAACGTGGTAGTTTTGTCGCGAATCGCTGCTAGGGGGCTGATCGCTGTCAATGGATGCAAACATCTTGGCATGCGTGAATTTGCCGTCAGTGTTCCTTTAAAGCAACGCTGCTTAGAGATATATGCATGACATGTCAAAAGTCCTCTTCCGCAATTAAGTTATTTAGGCATTAACACTGATTATTGTTTTACTATGCCTTTCTTGGTGTTTTCATAGCTATCGAAAAAAATGCAAATAAATGGTGTAAAACGGAGTGGGAGTGGCATAGCGTAACAAATATCTAGCATAGCATAGCGTAACAATAGCTTGTGCGTAACAATATCTCACGTGATCAAAACATTACACAATGCTTTGACATTTCAAATAACTTAGAGATATACACAAAAAGAAAAAAAAAGTTCACAAATTTCATATGTATATTTAGAATAGAAAAAGTTGGTTCCAAATCTGCATGTTACACCGCAAATGTAGTCGAAAGACGATAGTCTTGTGTCTGGAGAAAGTGAAAAAAACCGTTTATTTGATGTTCATGCGCAAGAAAATTGGTGAATGGTATTCTGGAGGTGCTGCGTGTAGCGTAGGTGAACGAGCGCATAGAGGCACGTTAGACACAAGCGCCATCTGGTAGTAGTTATCTTCGAAAAGGCGCGCAGCCCACGGTGAAAGATGCGCGCCAGTCTCGGAGGTGATAAGGTGTAGAACGCAAAGCGACGGGTTAGGTGCCACCACCGTAACGTCGTAGCAAAGCGTTGGGAAATACGCTATAAGCATCGCGTTGCACTGTCAGCGCAGCGCGACAAACGTGACATTCCTTAGAGTTACTTGTGCACGCCTCTTCTAGTATGAAGGAAGACGTACAAAACTTAGAAGTGTTGTTATGTGCCTCAGATATGTGCAATAATTGCTTTTTAATTGACAGTCGCACACTAGGAACGCTAAACCTGGAGCAATATTGTGGGCGCTGCGAAATGGGTTGGCCGTTTAGTGCCATTGAGATATCGTTAGGGCGAACAAACAGACAAATGTACAAACAGATGCAGGCAGGCAGGCAGGCAGGCAGGCAGGCAGGCAGGCAGGCAGGCAGACAGGCAGGCACGCAGGCAGGCAGGCAGGCAGGCACGCAGGCAGGCAGACAGACACGCAGGCAGGCAGACAGGCAGGCAGACAGGCAGGCAGACAGGCAGACAGGCAGGCAGACAGGCAGACAGACAGACAGACAGACGGACAGACAGACAGACAGACAGACAGACAGACAGACAGACAGGCAGACAGACAGGCAGACAGACAGGCAGACAGACAGGCAGACAGACCAAAATTTTTCCGTCGAAGTTCCCCAATAACGACTATCGTTTTTAGTAAAAGCAGTGCGCCTTCACAAGTTCCATGTGCAGGACTTTGTACTCGTGTCAATTAAGGTGTACGTGCCGAATTCCGCAGAATGACAAGGTGTGTCACAAGTTCCATTGCATGCAAAAGACAGGGGCTACTGTTATGCCTTTTTAAGGAGATCTTTTTGGTGTGATAACCAGGCCTACAAAACAAGGCAATGTTTTCGTATTCAAGAACAAAGCTTTCCAGTGTGTGTTATTACGTATACCGAAGATTATGTCATATGCTCAAAGTTTACATCATAGCTCACATTATATGTTCATTCTGTGAATCTCTAGCCATTAGAGCTGTTAGCAAATACTTCTTAATATATATCTTGAACATTATTGTTGGCGGCAGGTCTTTTTCTAAATGGCCACTAGAAGGGCAGTAAACAACACAAAATCTGTGGTTATTACAAAAGTAAAAACTGTTACAGGAAAACCTCGTATTGTTAGCAATTGTCGGTGAAGATATATTAAACGAGTATTGCCGCCATTTCTTGGAGGCATTTTTGCAGTGCTACACAAATATTTGAATACACAGACAGCTTTGAGAAGTGTGAGGCTCAGCAGATGATCGTAATATAATTTACTTGGTTATTAAGTTAACTTTTTCGTAGTGCTCGTACCGACATCAACAGTAGCTAAACATACGCTATGCTACGTATTCTGATGACCTCATGCAGCTAACTAGTTGTTATGATGTGAGGCAACAAACCTTCCAAAAATGGCGGCTTGCGCATCACTGAAACATTGAAAATGGTCATTTGTGGGTTACCAATGAAGTCGCGGCGTAAATCGGCGGTGTAAATATCATGATATCTTGCCTAAGCACATGACCAGAATCTCATAATACCATTTTGTGATATTTGGCAACCGTAGGAATTGAAACTAGCTTTCAAAAACACACGGTAGTTACTCTTTCAGGGCACACACTTGGCAGCACTATTTCTAGACTCCTGAGGGCTTTACCTGTAATATTACGCAAGAAAACATCAACGAATGCATTAAGAATGACCTGTTACTTCCCTATAGTTGTTATTTTTCACTCAAATAAGATCAATAAATGTGCAAACCTGCTGCACGGCTGGAAGAAAGTAGCACCGCTGGTACTGGAAGTACTGCGTTTTTTGTAGACACTGTACTCCCATCGATCACAAAAGCCGAATAACTTTGGTTGGGCTGCTACCAGCGAATAGGATCGCAGAGCAGAGAAGCACATTTCCAAGGGGCGTTTTGGTTGCATGTTGGCTGCACCATTTCATCGCTTGTTTTTTGCTGCATGTCGTGGTCGCACAAATCATAGTTCCACTGGATGTCAAGTTAACGGTGGTCTCAGCCTTTCCACAAACCCGGCACTTTTGAGGAGTTGCATGGGGCATGAATGAAAAACAAGATATTTTTGTCATCTGGCAAGCTTTGCACAGGTACTTCTGGTGCTCATGGCCTTTGCAAAAACACACAAAAAGGAAAGTGTGGCACACCCTTGAGTTTATGCAATTTCAACAAACCTACTGATAGCTGTTAAAAATGAATATGCAGCTAGCATTTTAAAAAGCTTCAGCAGGGTATAAGAACATCTGTATCCACTATGAAACATATCAGGCAAGCCTTTCAAAAGGCACAATAAGGTTACCCAGAATCACTGTCACTTTTTTTCCAGCTCATAAAACGTATCAAGATTCACTTGCATGGTCCCTGTAAAATTTCAAAAGCCTTGTTACTCATTCGAATAAACTGGCATAGACACAAAACCGTTACATGATAATTTCAAATATTCTATTGAAGGTAACTGCTGCAGCACAATTCAGGATATTTCGTTTAGACATTCTTGAAATGCTCTCACATGGTGGTGTGCTCACTCAATATGCAATATACACTAAATTGTACTATTTAATTTACCGTACTTGCATCCTCTCGTGTGAGCGTGTGTGTGGTGGAGGGTACCGAATGCGTTCTCCTCTATAGTAATCGAGAGCGTCTCGATATCCTGGAAGTTCCGTGTTTGTGTCCTGCTCATCTTGGTTGGATAGGTCTTCCTCCTGTTCCCGGTTACTGAGTGCTCGAATAGCTGCATTTGCGCAGTCATGACGGGAAAGAGGCGTGCCCAGGCGTGCAGACAAGTCGGAACTTATGTGGTGTGTAGATTTGGTGTGTGTGCTGTGAGACGATACCCCGTGTGAAGGCGCGACATGTATCCTGGGAATCTGTAATGATTAGAATAATATTTGTGTGAGGAAGGTTTATGGCAACGTGGGAAATCGTCAGAGCGGTGGCACACCCTTCGCCCTCAGATATCCTCTTTGTAGGTACGCTGACTGAGTCTACAATGCCGTGATAGTGGCTCACCACTGCTCCAACTGTAAAACTGCGGGAGTGGTGTCTAGCGGCGTAGCAGTATAAGAGAGTGGTTGGAAGAGATTGATTGATGAGGTGCGTGAAGTTTTTTCACCCTTGCCCGCCGGCGCTGAGCGTTGCACTCAGGGTGCATATTGCGTAAAAGTGGTGCGACTATGATTCTTGCTCGGAGATCATAGCTGTTTGTCTGTGTGTTGTATTCACATCGGGTAGAAGGATAGCCTAGCCTGACGAGTAACGGCTCTCCCACTTGCGTGCTGCGGAGTCTTCTTAGCTGACTATTACGTTGTGCTTCGGTTAGTTCTCTTAGGTTGTTGTGTACTCCCATGGCTAGGATACGGTTGGTGGATGCGTACGTAGGTAGTCCAAATACCGCCTTGACGGCTCTGCGAAGGACAATGTCCAGTGTTCTCTCTTGTGCAAACGCTGGGGTTCGATAAGGAACGTGGTAGGTGATGCGGCTCACTATGCAGGCATTAACTATACGTAGAATGTCTTCCTTCTGACGCCCATGCCTTCGACTGGTGATGCGGAGCATCATATGCGTGATTTGGGAAACTTGCTGTTCTAATATTTTTATGGTGGCGTTGCCTTCAGATCAGCTTGAATATGAAGGCCCAGGACGCGGAGTTTCTGTACGCAGGGAATCGCATGGTCTTCTAAGGTGACAGTTGTTGGGGTTTTGGCTGTTGTTTTTGGCCTGACTGTTGTTGGTATTTTGGCTGTTGCTGGGATTTCGCTGGGGACGACTAATGAGCAGAAGTTCCGATTTCTCTGCAGAGCACGTTAAACACCTGCTCGTGCGTATGCCTGAACTGTGTTTACTGCTTCTTGGAGTGAATACTGTATTTGTCCATCTGAGCCTTTGGTCACCCATATAGTGACGTCACCCGCGTATAAAGCATGTCGCAGACTTGAAATGGTGGCGAGTAGAGGCGGTAACTTAGCCATGGTGATGTGGAAGAGTGTCGGAGGTAACACCGATTCTTGTGGTTTGCCTTTACCTGTGAGCTTGATGATGTCACTGCGAAGGGAGTCTAACGCTATGGGGTAACGTTCCGGATTTCAATTGTAAAAATTTGTGAACTGTTCTAGATCTTCATCGTTGAGGTTTCGAACGAGAGGGTATTAGATGTTGTCTTTCCTGGGGCTGTGTTGCGCTTGATATTCAGAAGGGCAGCTCGAACTTCGTGCACAGTAATATCCGCATACAGTGGTGTTGACTCTGTATATGGGTAGTTTTGATAGTTTGGTTGAGGGCCTGCAGGGATGTACTTTTCTTGACGCTTCAGTAAGATTCTGTTGTCGTCCCCATCCTACTTGTGAAGAAGTGTTTGAATGGTACTGCTCGTGTAGGACTTGGTACTCTTCGGGTCAACAGGGTTCTTAGTATAGCCCACGTGCGCGCCGTGCTTAGCGTCTCATTAAGTGACTTGCAGAAATTGTGCCAATTGTTCCTTATGAGCTCCGTGGCGCATTGTTCGGCTTGTAACGTTATTTGATCAACACGAAGTGTAAGCTTGCGATTGTGTCTCTGCCTACGCCAACGTTTTATGAGGCTTCTGCGATGTGATCCGACGCGGAATCAAGCTGTGCCAGCTCATGGAAACTTGCCAGTGAGAAGTTCAGTGATGATTGCAGATAATATCTCAGCGCGGAAGCATCGATCGCTTTTTGATTTCGACCCACCAGCGCGTGAAGCATCTGACATGCCCCGAATCGATTTTCTCATTGCTCAATATTGTAGGACCGACGTCAACTACGACTAGCACGCTGTATGCAGCTGACGAAACTCAACTCTGCTCGCACTGTCGTCACCTCGCAGAAGAAAGCGCGCGCTGCATCCATGTGCTGGGAAAGGCGAGTTTTTTTAAAGAGTAGGCCTTTACGTCACATACACTGGGTGGCCCGCGTTTACAAGAGTGATTCCAGATCGGCTACCATTTACTTTTTTTAACAAAATTTAAAAATGTTGTTTAAAAAAACTAAATGGCTTACGATTGAATGAATTTAGTACTTATTGCCACGGTACCGACGAGAACACATGTTCAGAATTTTATTGAAATCGGTGAACATAAAAAAAGCGGTAGAGTTTCCTTGGAGACTGCCAGCCTTCAAAGAAGGTATTTCACTTTCGCGCAGCTGTGCCCGACGATTTGATCTGCACGCTGGGCGCCTACGCGGTGATATCCGCCATGTACCCACCGGACGGTCTCTGCAACTACCTCGTTCTACACGCACGTCATCGTGTTCAACAAGACGGAGCTGGCGGGCGTCGAGGTGAACACCAGCTGGACGTTGTTCAAGAAGCAGATAGCGCCCGAACCAAGACGGCAGGCGGCGCCAGCTTCGACGCCAAGTAAGCAATCGTTCACATATACAGCTAACGCTATAGGTCTTAATAACACAATGATGCCCTCGTTGTAACGAAGAGTCTCACTTTTATGCCTACAGAACACGACGTATTTTGAACGTCGATGTAGGGAAGCTTGTGTAACGTCATTTTATTAGAAGATTTCATTGCTCCCACTGAGGGAAATCGAGGTGGTAAAGTGAAACCTCTGAATTTAGGGGACCAGGGGTCATATGGTTGAGTTGCACATGGTTTTTACGGATGAATATTCCGTGTGGCCACAATGCATTACCCGTGGCGGTGGTCCAGTTTATGGTGACCAATTGTTGATCCGAAGGCCGTAGGATCAAATCCTCGCCATAGCGTCCTCCTTCCGGTGGAGGGCAAATGTTATGATAGCTGGAGGCTTATTTGCACTGTCCAGGTGAATTCCAGCGGGACGTTGCTCAAGAAGTTTGGATAGCTCCAGAAATTCGACCCCACGGGGTCGAATTTATGGAGCCCTCCACCAAGGCATCTTTCGTAATCAATTGTGGTTTTGGGACACGAAAAACCAACAAGTAAGGTACAACGCCAGCAACAACCGCAGTATGTCGGACATGCAGATTTTCGGTTTCATGGGACTTTCGGCAGCTGAGAAAAGAACTTCACCGGCGCAACGTCTAGCCATGGTCGCCGGATCTCACGTCCAAAGCATTCGACTTTTTAGCATTATTGAAATTTCATTTCGTACTCCCGCATTGTTCAAGCATTCTAATGGTACTTCGCATGCAAACTGCCTATTTTCTTGATTCCGATCATTTTCATTGCACGCCGACATTGTTTTTCTGCAAGCATTACGCTTATTTAACATAGTCGTGCACAGTTTCATCATCAGCCTGACTTGCAGTCTACAAGTCCTCATCTTCACCCCTGTCTTTCAGCCTACCTCGTGTATCGTGGTACATGTAAACTGTGTTTATCATTGTCTTTCTGTATTTCTCGTTTTGTTCTAATGCGTATTGCCCCTCACTGTTCTGTTTTCTGTGTTCACTTTCGCTCTTCGTATTTTTTAGCGCAGGCGTTTTTGATTCTGGGTAGATAGATATATATGTAGATAGATGATACATCATAGATAGATGACATAGACAGATGACATAGATAGATGACTTAGATAGATAGATAGATAGATAGATAGATAGATAGATAGATAGATAGATAGATAGATAGATAGATAGATAGATAGATAGATAGATAGATAGATAGATAGATAGATAGATAGATAGATAGATAGATAGATAGATAGATAGATAGATAGATAGATAGATAGATAGATAGATAGATAGACAGACAGACAGACAGACAGACAGACAGACAGACAGACAGACAGACAGACAGACAGACAGACAGACAGACAGACAGACAGACAGACAGACAGATAGACAGATAGATAGAATAGATAGATAGATAGATAGATAGATAGATAGATAGATAGATAGATAGATAGATAGATAGATAGATAGATAGATAGATAGATAGATAGATAGATATATAGATAGATAGAGATAGATAGATAGATAGATAGATAGATAGATAGATAAGATAGATAGATAGATAGATAATAGATAGATAGATCGATAGATAGATAGATAGATAGATAAAGGGGTAGGCTCTTAAGTTGATGTTATCTTGTTGTAGATCATGACGTGAATTGATAAGGGCTGAACATGGTGGTGCACCAACTGTACTGTTTTCATGCGGATGGGTCTGCTGTAACCCTGTTCGTTTAGTCGTTAAAAAATGAGAAACGCAAAAAGCAACAGCTCGATATGCGGCACTGAAACAAATAGTATCCCCCCGATTTTCGTTTCGTACAGCGCGCCACGCTCATAGCTGTTAGCAGATTTCTCTTAACGCCACCATCCTTTCATTTTCGGCTCAGGTACGTCACGGCGCAGGCATTCGACGACCAAGGTTTGAAGAAGCATCTCGCCAAACTGGCTTCGGCGAACGTCAAGAACTACGGCATACTGAATATGGTGACGAGTGTCAAAAATTGGGACGATTTTATGAATAGGGCCAGAGGAACGATTGCGGTGAGTAAGGGTGCCATCGCCATTGTCATCATAACAGCTAACACTTCCGTCAAGAAAGTCCGTGATGACGTTACACCGGGTGTTCGAAATTAAGATTTAGTACTAGAAGGTACGCGAAAACTACTTTTGCGCAAAAATTATGTGTCCCGGAGACACAATGAAATATTTATTGCGGTCAGCCACCCAATGAACTAATTGGCTAAGGAACTTTTTGGTGACCGCAGCAAGCAGGCATATTTGTATGGAAACGTCATAGGCAGCTAACAATTCTAGCGTGTTTCTACTTCGAGATATCTCACCGTGAAGTTGATTGCGGTTTTTATCACGTTCTGAATTGCAGAAATACAGCGTTGAAAATCGCAAACAAGCGTCCATGTTTAGTTTTTTTTCTTTCTCTGCGCCCTCGCAGAAATTAAAGGCAATTCAAGGGAACGACAGCAAGAGAAAGATAGTGATGGCGATTGGCTTGTTCGATTACAACGAGCCGAACGCCTGGGATAAGTACCGTAAAGGTTTCCAGGATGCCGTCGAGTAAGTACACACACCGCCGCTGATATCGATAAACAGCAAAGTTTTATTTAGTCGACTGGAAACGATGGTGCTGCAGTTGGTTACGGCCTACATGAGGACTTAAAGAAGTGCTTAAGTTCCTATCACTGAACCGTGGTGCAACTGGCATTCGCCACTGAAAGTCCTGCTCGCTTTTTTTTCCTTTCGAACCGTACAAACTGACTTTTCTAATTATAAATGCTACGCGTACTTAGAACCCAAACGTTCGTCGTTACTGCAACTTGAAGCCTCACGTCTGGACGAGCAGGGAAGTCGGAATCACTGACGAGGCTTACCGGGAAGTTGAAGGCTTGAGAAGTGCTTCACGTCATGACAATGCTTAATAGTTGATGGAAGAAGTATTTATTTAAATTCTTTTCCGAAGTATCACGTGAGCAGTGGACGGAGCTCAAATTGTTGCTTAGATTGCCACAGACTATAGCTCCATGTCGTATTATGCTGCTTCTTACTCCAATATCGAGTGGGGAATTTGGGTGGAAGTACAATGGGCAGCACACGTCACTTCCGCGACTGCGCGATATTGCGCAGTTGTATCTCAACGATGCCTAGTGTATCATACTTGATAAATCAAATGCGTAAAAAAGGGTAATAAACCAGTAAGGGCTTCATGTAAACGCTGTCTTTGCATAATTGTCACGCTATAATAAGGGTAATTTTGCTTCAAATTTAATCGATGTTCATCAATAATGTAATTACTAATAATTAAACTGCAATATAAATCAAATTACACTATTCTTTTTTAATAATTTATCCGAGAAGAGTAAAAATTGTCAGTGTTTTTCACAATTTTTTTTGGACACGCTGCCTGTGAACATTACAGAGATAATATAGACAGTCGGGAGAGTCGTAAATGATTCATTGAATGTGTGGCATTTTTTAAATTATTTTTAATAACGTAGTGGTTATGCTGAAGCACAAAGACAGAAGGGTTCGGAACCTCACGGCAGTTTTCATCAAAATGAAGGGTGGTTATTTCCTATAACGTCTGCATGCTCGTTCGTTAGATTGCGAAATACGCAGTATTAACAATGTCTTTCGCATTCCCCGAAATTCCTGTGCACGTGTGGTGTGGGATTCTGTTGCGTTATATTTTATTTCAGTGAACTTCAGTTGTGAAACAGCGCTTGTACTGTGTCCGCCTCGTCGTTTGCTCCGTCCCATTCACGCTGAGCATTGTTGTACAGTTGTATAAAACTTCAGTAGTTTTCTTCTGTGGGTATTCAGGTATTAGTGGAGCCTTGGTATACCACTTTCGACTGACCTATGCATCACGGTTGGACCTATGCATCTTAGCACTGAGATATGTAACTCTGTCGACAACGAACACGCGAACCAAAAGGGAGTGACATTGGTGTTGATCTGCGTGCAGAAGCACCATGGCCGACACGGTGATTGCCATCAGCTCGATGAGCATGGTGGAAACATCGGAGACGTGCTACGCCGCCCCGTCTTCGGTGTTGGACAGCTCGAGGCTCCAGGATCCGGCCAGGACGATAGCAAAGTCCTACCCGGACCTCGTGAGTGCCACCTTTGCAGTCTTTGTGACGCCCGTGTTTGCCAAGCGCGGTGAGGCATACGTTGCGGTTGCGATTTCGCGGAACATTTTTGGCCGGGTATTCTGCAGTCCTTGCCATGTGGCGAAATTGCGGAAGATTGCGATGGGGACGCTGTATGTCCATACTGTTTCACACCTATACATAATAACTCGGAGGGCAACAATTCCGATGTGCTTCGAGGTTGCCTCCTGTCAGGAAGAGCCCGTACAATATTGTTACTGATTGTATATTGCCACCTGCACGTAATGTCAATGAAAAGAGTAGCTTTCACCTTGGAAGAAAATATCACACGCTCTTTTGCTGCTCAAAATTCAGACCCATTCCCCCCCCCCCCCCACACACAGCTTTTGCTGGGGAAAGAGGGTTTATTCGCAATGTTCATAGACTGTCGCGCCGCCTAGCGGAATTCAGGAGCGTCTTCTTAAGAATGATCAGTAGGCAGACGCTCTGAACGCTTCATTGTTCGGCAGTGCTAGCCTCAGTGTTGAAGCGTTAGCAAGAAACGAACACAGACCACTTTGTTGTTGCGTCCATCAGTGAATATACCAGACCATTCGTGACACGATAAATCTGATTCGTTCTTCCGAGAGGTGGAGTATTCGTGAAACATCACACGAGGCAACTCGCACTTTCTATTATAGCCCGCAGAGTACACATATCAGCTTCGCGAGATTTTCTGCAGCCACGTTGGATAGTTAAATGTTATAGTCTAACCTTTGCAGTTGAAACTCATCTTGTTTTACGTGCGTATAGCATTCGTCAGCGCTTATGTAGTGCATGAATCCCATAACAATAATAGTTTGCGGAAACTAGCGCACGCTCACGATTTGCTCTTCCAAACCTTGGCCAACGCTGCGCCGCTTGATTTTTACGTTCGTTCATAGATGGCAGCACACTGCAAGCAATTCTAGGGTGCCTTGATGCCCGCGGGCTCATCTGAGGGTGAGGACAGGCCTGAGATGCGAAGCGCTCTACCGCTTGCGGTGCTCGCGTATGGTAGGAAAGCAGTACTCGTTGGCGAGCTTTTTTTTTTTTTTTTGGTGCAACTTGGACACCTCTTAGTGCTGTTGTTGCCTAATTGTTAAATGAAACAACGCACGTCATACAAACTGGCGGTCTGTGCTTGTACAATGCGCCAGGGGCTGACATAGACTTCATTATTTTAAAAACGAGCTCTATTTGCTGGGGCGGAAAAGAGATTTTCGATACGCTTAAGAGCGTACCTATTTTCTTCGGATACTCACTCCCCGTTTTCTGCCCTTGCATATAATTTTCTCCCTCGTCCACTTTCTAAATTCTCACCTGTTTAACTACACCTCCTGCGTCCCCATCTCTTGCCTACTTTTCGTTCAGCTCAACTCCGCCAGCACCCGGTCGACGCGTACGCTGTCGGGGCGAGTTGGCGAGCGAGTACGGCAATTTCACGAAGTCTGTCTTCGGGCCGCGAGGCGGACGGTCACGACAGCGGCAGCCGGTCTCGCGAGCACAATAGCTGCGAAGCGCAGTGCACGAAATTAACAGCCTCGGGTAGGGGGTGGGAAGGATTTCACAACGCTGCTGCCAAGGCAACACTTTTCCGTGCAAGGGCACTGAAACTAGTCGCAATTCCAATGAATGTAGTAGCACACTCGAGGCCCTTGAATCAGCATGAAATGTTATCGACACGGGGGCTTCCGAAGCCCCCGTGCTTGACGCATTTTCTTAAAGCGTGGTCTTTTAACACGAGCACGCCGCACAGTGCTCTGCACGACGTTTGGCTGTCCTGCGTTTACATTGCGCACCTAAATAAAAAACAACGGCGCCCTAAATAATGCTGACCAGTCAGAATACGACGCACTAAAAAAAATGTTTACTTACGCTGCATACGTGCGACGTATTAGTCGGTTGCCACTTGTCTCGTTTGATTTTAACGCTCCAAAGAAGCCTTCTTTTTGGGTCTCTTGGAAACCGGTACAACTTCCATCTGTTTCTCGAGTGATTCGAGCACTGCGGCACGCAGCAGCCGGGCATGGTGATGCGGAGATGGGTGCATGAAACTGGAAGGGAATGAACACTGCCCAACAACACCTCTCACGCCAAGCACGAACTACCGGCCGGAGGCGCCAAAATGGCGGTCGCGCTGGCGCCGAAGCCGAGGCGGCGGCATCTGCCCTTGCAAAAGCTGACACCAACTCTAAGCGGGGGCGCGCGCATCGAGGCACTCTAAGCAATTCCTTTCTTGCCTGGTAACGGAGCGAAAAGTTCTCCGCACCCCCGATGAACGTGGTGAGTGACGCCGTGTTGGGGCTGTGCAATGACGCTGATGGCGCGTTGTTGGTGCTATCGAAGTCGTTTGGCGAAGAGAATTCCTCTGATTACTTTCAGCAGTGATGTTCAAATAAATCGTCTTGACGTCGAGGATTTTCACTGGACGTAGATGGTTTTCAACTTGCTGAGAGTGACAGTGACGATGAACGATCAGCTTGATTGATTGATGGATATGTGGGGTTTAACGTCCCAAAACCACCATTTGATTATGAGAGACGCCGTAGTGGAGGGCTCCGGAAATTTCGACCACCTGGGGTTCTTTAACGTGCAACCAAATCTGAGTACACGGGCCTACAACATTTCCGCCTCCATCGGAAATGCAGCCGCCGCAGCCGGGAATCGAACCCGCGATCTGCGGGTCAGCAGCCGAGTACCTTAGCCACTAGACCATCGCGGCGGGGCTATGAACGATCAGCTGCTAGCTTACGAGCAGCCAGTTGCACTTCCCGTCCCGTCGTGTGTTAATTCTTTTTTTCACGCTCGTAAGTGACGTTGATTGTATTTATTGTACACTGATCTTTCAGCAACCTCAAAATAAAAAAAACATAGTGTTTCCTGTCATTGCATGTAGCCCAATTGCAGTGAATATTACAAAACGTCGCATGGCGCCAATACGCTCGAGCTTGACCAGTGAAGCGAAATGGTTAGAGCAATGAAATATGCAGTTATGACGACAGTTCATGCTATCTCCTTCTGCACTTTACCGGTGCCGTCCGAACGACGTGGTTGTTCGACAAACTTTCACAATGTTGACGTTGCGAAAAGCGTACGCGTGTATTCATTTTGATATAACCTGCATTGCAACATCTGAGTGCAGCGAATTGCGCACTGTTTGAGTCTGATCATGGTTGTGGTACAAGCGCTACTTAATGGGAGGTTAAATGCTTGTGTTCCATTGAAGAAGAAGCTGCATGGTGCTTACAGCGCAAGTAATGACGACGGCATAATATGTTTTCAAACCATCGCTACGTTAAACACTCGTTCCTTTGCAGCCGCGACGGCGCGCTATTCGCTATTGGCCTACTACTGCCGCAAATCCGCCAGGCAGGCTCGGCGCAAATGATCTCGAAGCGCCGTTCAGGTCATACGTGAATTATAGTTAGCGCAGTTGTCTGTAGCACGCAGAGGATTACGCAAAGCATCGTTGATACACGAACGATCAACTGACACAACCACCCTTCGCACAGCGGCAAGAAATGAGGTAGCGAACATTCAACAGTTCCTATAATTTGGGGAAGTACTTTGGTTCTATATACATTCATTTGACGATCAAGAGTTCATCCAGTGAAAGCGGCACGGGAAGTAGGTCCGTGCGTCCTATATTTTCCCATGCGAGATCACGGGTTGATCATCCCTCCGCGGCCATCACGGATTGCACGGATAGTCCGGGCCTCTCTTTTTTCCCATTGGCGGCGAGATCGAGCAGAATCGACGCCTGGAGGCAATTGGCTGAAGCGTGCCTAGTGTTAATTTCTCCCTGCGTCGTCTGCGATATCCATGCAGTGTTTGCATGTGCGGGTACGTCTTGCACGTTCTCAGAGGGTGGTTTGTTAGGTTACGTTAGCGCGAATTTAAATGTTTGTACGTATGTTTGAAACTACATAAAAAGCATTTGGTTTCGCTCACTGTTAATGCACTGTATATATGGTATAGTGACTGTATGCTAGCAGGCCGCTACACACAAACGGCATATATAGTATGAGGCTTGGTTATGGTGTGTTTTTTTTTTTTGCTCGCTGGATGACCACACAGTCAAAGTTCGCTGTTGTGTTTCCCAGAGCTATTCGCAGGGGGTTCAGCGCAGATAGGGAAAATTCTCGTTTCAAGCACGATAGGACAGCATTCTCTCTCGGAGCAGTTTGGAGCAATTAGAGCAGCCATTCCATTGGTTTCCGGGGAGAAGCTCTACGTTCCGACCAGTGTTGACGCACGAAGATTGGCTCCCGCTTTCAAAATACTTTCATGTGTAATCCACAAAATTGTCGCTGTTTTTTCAGCCACATCGTGTGCCTAAGTTCTCAAGAAACCAGTAGATACCACATTTGTGCCGGTGAGTGGACTTTTAAACCATTTTTGGGACATTTTTACATGGCAACGCCACCAGAGGATTTAAGCCTAACCAAGGAAGCGATTGCCGCCGATGCGCCGGCCCGGCGCCAACGTGACTCAACGCTCTGCGCGTTCCAGAGCCTGCAACTGAGAATGGAATACCAAGTAGATGGAGAGGACATCTCTCCAGAGGATCGCATGCAAGACATGGGTTGGAAGGAAGCCGTAGTGAGGCGCTCAAGGAATCAGCTAGCCGCAGTTAGCGTTCTCGCTGCCAAGGGCTCGACCAATACTGGCGTTGGGGAAGACACTCGAGCCAGTCGTTGTAGGCATGGTACCAAGCACACTATCGTGCTAGCTGGACGTATACCCAAGGACTTTAGCAAAATTGTGCTACGACCACATGGAGGATTAGATATCTTGAGAATTGGCGATGGATGGAGCCATGGCAGATGCGCTAGTACTGGCGGCCGGCGTCAAAGAGGAGGACGTCATGCAGGACATCATCTGTTCCAACTTGTAGCAGAACATTATGATGGCAAGCACTCCAGACCAGGGCAGAGCTTCAAGATACCTCAAGGTCAAGCAAATTGACATTGGAGGCAAAGATTTTGAGGTTAGCGCATATGCCACGGCACCCCATGATACTTGTAAAGGAGTGATTCGCGGGATTCCCGTAAGCGATACTCAGGACATTTTGACCCGAAAGATTGTGAACGCGAACAACCCGCTCGCGCTTCAGGCCAAGAGAATCAAGGACACTGGGACAATCATCATAGCGTTCGAAGGACACGAATTGCCGAGATTCGTGAGACATGTTCCTTCACTTTTGCAGTACTCTCTTTACTGCAATAAGTAGTAGTAGTAGAAAACTTTATTATGTACATAATCCAGACAGGCTAGCAAAACATCGACGTTTGTTACGTCGGTCGAAAGCTGGGACATCGGTCTGACGTCTGTCCGAACCCAGCTGAAACCATCTGCAGAGGCTGCGGGATCAAGAACACAGATAAGCTGCACCAGTGCAATCCAAGATGCAGGCTGTGCGATGGTCACCATCCCATGGCAGACAAGGAGTGCAAGAACAGGTTTATAGTGCCATGCGTCGTCAGACGCAGAAGTTGGGAAAGATCGCGAGCATCCGCAGAAGCCCGTGACGCATCAATGACATCGAGTAGAGACATCAACGACAAGCAGCATGACAGAATTGCACAGCTAAAGCAAAAAAACGCGAGGCTTACAAAATCGAATGGGAGGCTATCAGCTGAATTAAAGGAAATAAAAAAAATCTTCTCACTTAGCTAACCAGCGCGCAGTCTTCACAGCCAACGCCTCAGCCAGTTGATGTCCCTGTGGCTGAAAACGGGGGGGGGGGGGGGGACTCGAGAACCACCAAAAAAAAAAGGGCAGTCATGGCAGAACTCGTGGAAGTCAACCAAGCGACCATATCAGATATGAAAGAGGTCTTTGACACGTTCAGCAAGGTAGTAGTCAATCTTAGTGAGCAGATGAGCAGGCTACAATCAATCGTGGCAGCACTGGAAGATCATATTGTTACACGACATCGGCAACGAAAGAGCATCATAGACGACGAAGACGATAAAAGCGACCGTGCTCGTGTTGTTGTTGCTGCTGTTCTTCCATCTTGGCTGCAGCTGCCTCTGACTCTCCCTGTATATTTTGTAAATATATTTACTTCATTCATTCTCTCACCCCCTAACGTTTGGTGGAGGTGCGAATCTGCCTACTTTTCATCTATCGACTTGCGGTCAGGATACTGGCAAATTTCTGTCGATCATCGAGACCGTGAGAAAACCGCATTCATCACACCGGATGGAC
Source organism: Rhipicephalus microplus (assembly GCF_013339725.1). NCBI lineage: Eukaryota > Metazoa > Arthropoda > Arachnida > Ixodida > Ixodidae > Rhipicephalus > Rhipicephalus microplus. The sequence goes on from NW_023611132.1 coordinate 95,738, forward strand.
ATTTCCAGTTCAAGGTTATGCCATTGGGATTGTGTAATGCGCCAGCTACATTTGAAAGAATGATGGACTCTCTCTCCTGCGTGGATACAAATGGACCACGTGCCTGTGCTATCTAGATGACGTCATCGTATTTTCACCTACATTCGAAAGCCACCTTAGCCGCCTAACGGCTGTTCTTGAGATTTTCCGGAAAGCAGGGCTTCAGCTCAACTCTTCCAAATGTCGCTTTGGCCGTCGGGAAATCACTGTGCCCAGCCACCTTGTCAGTGCTCGAGGCGTGCAACCTGATCCTGACAAAATTCGAGTTGTCAAATATTTTCCAATACCACGTTCTGCAAAAGATGTACGGTGTTTTACCGGCCTTTGTTCTTACTTTCAACGTTTCATGAAGAATTTTGCTGACATTGCCCGACCACTTACGGAGCTACTGAAGAAGGACATGTCTTTTTATTGGGGTACTGACAAAGCAACTGCCTTCAGCACCCTCACAATATTACTTACTTCCCCACCCATCTTGGCCCATTTCGACCCGTCAGCCCATACTGAAGTTCGTACCGATGCCAGCGGACATGGAATTGGTGCTGTTCTCGCCCAGCGGCAACGATGACGAGATCGCGTCTCCTTCGAAGAGCAAGTTTTCTCCTTCGAAGAGCAAGTTTTCCTAAATCGAGAGAAAACGTGCTGCGTACTATTTTCCCAACGCGTTAAGGGAATGGAACGCGTCCGTCCCTCCATTCGGGCGGCCAGCTCGGAAAGAAGCCTTAAATTTGTCGACACACTCCGCGTTCTGGGTGTCGTATTCGACCGCCGCCTTTCCTTCTTCGCACACGCCGACCACCTGAAAGAAAAGGTGAATCACCTGGCGGCGAAGGTGGTTACCTTTAAGAACATGGTAGGTAACCTTCGGCCAGACGCATTTAGACGACTCTACAAGAAAGTTATGCTGCTGACCATTACTTATGCGTCTATCATTTGGTGGCCTGAACGACCGGACTGTCGTCTGAAAAGCCGCCTTGTAACGATCCAACGTACGGCTTTACTCGCACTAACGGGCGCGTATCGAACCACTCGGACGGCGGCACTGAGGTTCTAATGCACGCTCCCCCGATCGAGATGGAACTGCGTCTCCTCAACAAGGAGTTCGCGCTCCTACGATCGCGGCGCAAAATCACGTGGGAGGGGCAAGAAATAGACCCTACCCAGGTGGCTCTGCCGATGGAAAAGTGGACATCCCACCTGGCTAAGACCCTACATATACAGAAGGCGGTTTGTCTGTCGGTAGCCGAGGCACGGGAAATGGCAAGGCGTCCGGGCAAACACGTTTATACGGAAGGTGCATACTCGCCCAATTCCGCTGGAGCGGCGTATGTGGCATTCGGAAAGGGAACCTCCATCGCCGCCACAGGCCGTTTTTGGGTGCTGGACGCCACGAGTGCATACTGCACAGAGGTAGTGGCCCTCACGGAGGCTCTACAGTTTCTGAGAACGTACAACCCAGATCGACCGGGATACATATATACAGATTGCTTATCAGTCCTACAAGCATTGGCCAACCCGCAATGTTTAGACCCTCGCATCGTGCACATGCGCGAGCTTATTGCGGAAATCTCGTTGACCCGATCCTTCCGAATTTCCCACGTCCCTGGGCACAAAGGAATTTTCGGCAACGAGCTCGCTGATTTCCTAGCGTGGCGAGCGTGCCGGATAGGCGCCGTTCGTCAGGCCCACCTTTCCGTACGTCAGGTTAAATCTCGCCTCCGGCATTGGTTAATTGACCTCTGGAATTCAGAGTGGCGCCAATTACATGCGGACACCGAACTTGCCAGGTGGGTTCCCGATGTAACAAACATTCCGTCATACTTACCACCCAATAGACACCTCACCACACTTCTGACGGGACACGGCCGTTTTCCCCATTACTTCACCGGTTCGTTTGATGAGGGAGCCGCTCTGCCCCTGTGGCAAGCTCTGTCCATCAATCGAACATTACTATGGTGAATGTAAATTTACCGCTTCGATCGTAGATCGCGTGCAGCCTCGTGAAGCCCTACTGAGTGGAGATCGTGCTGTAGTTCTCCGAAGTACAAAAAACCGGGCGTTGCTCATTTTGGTGGTCACGACTATTAGTGCACAGATCCCAGACATGACACGTTAACACGAATATAAACACTCACACGTTACTCACATCAGGGACCCGGTCGGAGATCATTTGTCACGTTCGCGCGCAGTCCTTTGGGCCGAATATGGCGGGGACATCACCCCTGCCTGCGCGCAGCGGGCAATGGTCGACGGCGGGTCAGACGGTCGGACCATACTTGGTGATGTGTCCCAGAGAAGAGAAGAGTTCAACTGAACAACCAGAACTTCTGCCTCGGACAACCGCCAGCATCAGCAGTCTCGAACTCTGCCAGGTCCAGTGGACTCGCCAACTGCATCATACGGCCGGCATGAAGACAGGTGTCACGTGAACAATACGCATGTGGTTGACAAATGTCCACTATGCTTAATCCTTACGTTCATGTCACTCATCCCAGACATTTGGACCCCTGATGTGTCCCACCCCACTGTCTTTTGTCTTTCATTCGTTTACACAATAATGACATACATTGGCATGTTGAACACCACAAATTAAAATAACGCAGGTATCTGTGCTCACTGACCCAACGCCTTGGGACACCACAGCGTTAAAGTTTTCCCCTACATTTTCTTTTCTAATTGGCTTTATTACTAAATTGTGTGTTTTGGGTGTATTGAACCCCTCTTCATTTATATTTTATTGGCTTTAAACCTGGTATGCTTAGGCAGGGACAGGTCTTTTCCCAAACAATTAGTTTTAATTTTTTTTTCTTCCGATCGTAGCTGGGAATGAAGTTTACTGGGGTACTGACAAAGCAACTGCCTTCAGCACCCTCACAATATTACTTACTTTCCCACCCATCTTGGCCCATTTCGACCCGTCCGCCCATATTGAAGTTCGTACCGATGCCAGCGGACATGGAATTGGTGCTGTTCTCGCCAGCGGCAAGGAGGACAAGATCGCGTCATTGCTTATGCCAGTCGCCTCCTTTCTCCTTCGGAGAGCAAGTTTTCCATTACAGAGCGTGAGTGCCTCGCGCTAGTCTGGGCAGTCGGAAAATTTCGACCATACTTGTTTGGCCGCTCCTTTTCGGTAATTACAGATCACCATGCCTTGTGCTGGCTGTCGTCCCTTAAAGTTACAACAGGACGACTTGGCCGTTGGGCCTTGAAACTACAAGAATACAGCTTCGACGTGGCATACAAATCTGGCCTAATGCACCAGGATGCCGACTGTCTATCCCGTCACCCCGTGGACCCACCTAACCTTTCAGCACATGATTCTGACCCTTGTGTCTTCGCAATGTCGGCTTTTACCGACATACGCAAGGAACAGCTCAGCGATGTCCACTTGTGGTCTATCATGCAGGGTCTACGTTTGCCCCACGTAGACCCGTCGCTACACTTGTTCGTTCTACACGATGGCATTCTTTACTGACGCATCACCAGCGCCGAAGGACCAGAGCTACTACTCGTAGTTCCTGTGACACTCCGTTCCGCTGTACTTGAACAGCTTCACAACGCCCCAACCGCGGGACATCTCGGGGTCACGCGCATGTACGATCGCGTGCGGCGTAGATTCTTCTGGCCAGGCCTTTACCGTTCTGTGCGCCGATACGTTGCTGCATGCGAGTCCTGCCAGCGCTCCAAACATTCCACCTTGCCACCAGCTTGTCCGCTCCAACCAATAGACATACCCACTGTTCCCTTCTACCGCGTTGGTCTCAATCTCATGGGACCATTTCCTACTTCTCTCACTGGAAACAAGTGGATAGCCGTAGCCACTGATTACGCCACAAGATACGCTATCACACGAGCGCTACCAACAAGCTGTGCACTGACGTCGCGGACTTCTTGCGTCATGTCGTAATTATTCACCATGGCGCTCCTCGACAGCTGCTGACTGATCGTGGTCGCTCATTTCTTTCAAAAGTAGTAAGTGACATCTTTCGCTCGTGTTCGACGCGTCACAAGCTCACTACGGCCTATCACTCACAAACAAATGGTCTTACCGAGCGCCTAAATCGAACATTGACAACAATGCTCTCCATATACGTTTCCAAAGATCACCTGATTGGGATAGTACTTTGCCTTATGTGACATTCGCGTACAATTCGTAACGCCACGACACCGCTGGCTTCTCCCCCTTCTATTTATTGTTCGGCCGCCATCCAGCATTACCCTTCGAGACTCTTCTCCCATCAACTACGCAAACGGTTACAGAGTACGCCCGGGATGCCACTGCTCGGGCTTAAGTGGCCCGCCAAATCGCACGGGAACGTCTTCTTGGCTGGCAGCTCTCTCAGAAGGCCCGCTACGATAGCCATCACAGAGTAGTTTCCTACTCTCAAGGTTCATTGGTCCTCCTCTGGACACCATGCCGCCACGTTGGCCTGTCTTCGAAGCTCCTGTCTCGCTACTTGGGGCCTTACAAGGTTTTACGCCGGCTTACCGATGTCGCATACGAGATTGCTCCGTTGGACAGTCAGTCATCGTCGTCCGCACCCGCTACTGACGTCGTCCACGTGGCCCGCCTCAAACCGTACATATCCACATATGACCCTACTCTCCTTTAGGCGTCGAGACGGCGCTGCCAGCAGCGGGGGGTTTTATGTTACACGACGTCGGCAACGAATGAATGTGCAAGTACCCCGGCTATTGAACATTGTTGAACATCATATAGATTTTCATGCACCCCGCTTTAAAAATTTATAAAGAACTTTCTGTTACATTCCACGATAACTTATGAATAAAATATATCTGTCTAATTTTCTACGTGTACCACATATACTGTTTGTGCTACAATTTGGAAGTCCACAATTTAATGCGTATAGGGAGTGTCTGTATGATTTTTTTTGTTTTCATGAAGAGTTTTCATGTATGATGTCTATCTGTAATGCTTTATTTGCAGTGAAAATTATGTACATGCGTGTTTTGATTTTTCTGGTTGCTCTATTGTTTGCATACTTGCATCACAAGCAAACGTGTACACGCATGCCGAATGCGCATGGGAGTAGGAGCCTCTGTCAGGCAATACGGCCTTTAGCTCTTACTCCTCTTTCTGTATCAGAAAGAAATAAACTTCAATTCAATTCAATTAAAAGAGCATCATAGACGACGAAGACAATGAAATCGACCGTGCTCGTGTTGTTGTTGCTGCTGTTCTTCCATCTTGGCTGCAGCTGCCTCTGTCTCTCCCTGTATATTTTGTATATATATTATGTTCATTCATTCTCTCACCCCCGTAACATTATCCCTGCGCATTACAAAGGTCCAAGCATATCTGCACAAGACAGCAGTGCCTCCTCATGCATCAAAGTCACCTCTTCTGCCACCAATATTAGTGATACCAAACCTGTCAACAGCTGCAGCATCAGGCTCTGGTGGCCCATGTAATAACCATGATGACAGTGCTACGTGAAGCATTCCGTATCTGGCAATGGAACTGCAGAGGTTACCTTCGAATGAAGGCAACGCACCCTACAGCGGTATATCAGGAGCAGCCAAGAAAAGCCTCATATAATAATATTGCAAGAAACTTTTTCACCGCAAATAACACTGCCTGGATTCCGGCCTGTAATAGGGGATACCGAAGGAAGGGCAGTCTGCACCTTCGTATGCAACAAACTAACGCACGTAACCCACGACCTCAAGATAGAAGCAGGCCGGTTGGAACACGTCATGGTAGAAATCTTGCCGGGTACCAGCAACCGTCAGAGCATTTTTATTCTTAACATATATAGCAGATCAAAGGAACAAAAGCAAGGGTTCAAGACGGTTCTAAGGAAAGCTGTTACTATCGCCGGGGAAGGTCCACTCGTCATAGCAGGTGATTTGCACGCCCCTCATCATACATGGGTTTACAAGTACAACACTGGAAAAGGAAATCGTTTTTTGACAAAATACCAGCGAACTTGATCTCACCCTAATCATGAACCCCAGTCTACCAACTAGGCTTGATACATCCTGCTCCAGGATTCCATCCCAGACCTTACATTTGTAAGGAACATCAAGAAGGCCCAGTGGAAGACCCTTAATTGCTGTAGACCTCAGGAGTGACCACTGCATTCTTGCCACTACCTTCTTCGCGGAACGTAAGAAGCAGAGAGAATTCTACTTCACAGACTGGGATAAGTTCAGGAAGTTAAGGGTGGAAAGGGAAGAAGATGTCCACAGACCAGGCTTGGAGCAGTGGGTCAAACAGATTAAAGAGGACATCAAATCCGTCTCCTAGACCATTACCGCAGATTTTCCGGTTGAAAGAATGGATAGCCGGTTTGCTCATCTTCTTGAGGCAAAGCAAGCATTACTAAATCGTTGGAAGGGTCAGCGCCTGAACCGAAGACTGGGGAAGAAGATAGCCGAGGTAAACAGATCAGTCGAGGAACATTATCGTGCACTATCTAGGCAGCAATGGGACGAAATCTGCAACTCCGTCGATGATCAGATGCGCAATGGCAAAACATGGAATATGTTAAAACATCTCCTCAATAAAAACACCACGAAAACAAATCAAAAGCATGTGATCGCTCGAAGTTTGCATAAAGAGATAGGGCTCTCTATAGAACAGCAAGTCGTGCAGCGGCTCGTGCTTAAGTACCCTCCCAATCAAAAAAGGATTGGCACCACCAAGTAAACAGTGCCAGGGCACGCCTAATCCAGGTCTTGAAGGCGACTTTAACATCGAGGAGATCCGAAGAGCCTTGCATGATCTCAATGGCAGATCGGCCCTGGCCCGGAAGGTATATCAAACAAGGCCCTTCGTAACCTTGATGACAATTCAATTGAGACCCTGAAGGATATGATTGATGCATCATGAAGAGAAGGCAGGGTGCCTGAGCAGTGGAAGCTAGCCAACACGTTCCTTGTTCCAAAGTCAGGAAAGCTCCCTAACTTGGACAACATGAGGCCAATATCCTTGACATCTTGTATCGGCAAGGTTGCAGAACATGCCATACTGCACAGGATAAGCAAGTACTTGGAAGATAACGACATTTATACACACAATATGGTTGTATTCAGGACAGCTATCCACACAAGACACAATGAAGCTTATCAAACACCAGGTCATTGACAACGAAACCGGAGACACAAGAGCCATTCTGTGCCTAGATCTAGAAAAAGCGTTTAACAACATCTACCACTAATTCATACTCGCAGCAATTTCCAAGCTTGGTTTGGGGAAAGCCTTATACGACTACGTGTGGTCCTTTCTTACAGATCAGAAAGCCGTGATGAGGATTGAAGATATGGAGACCACAGCAATCGAACTAGAAGCAAGGGGCACACCGCAAGGGGCAGTGATTTCACAAATGCTGTTCAACATTGCTATGGTTGGGCTGTCAAAGAAATTATCGAGTATCGAAGGATTGAAGCACGGAATCTACGCAGATGACATTACTATCTGGTGCACCGGGGGAAGTGAGAGGCAGATTTAGAGCGCCCTACAAGAGGCGATTGAAATCATAGAAGAGTACCTTCGTCCTTCTGGGCTTAATTGCTCCTCGAGCATGTCAGAACTTTTACTTTATCGGACTACACGCCGGGAACCGAAGCCCAGGCAATAGAAGCCGTTAAACCAGATAGGCATCCACCTCCGTACAAATAAAGTGGGTGCTAGCCAGATGGTCGACTCCATCGAAGTCCTGGGCCTGCTGATAGAGTCTACCAGCGCTGACAGCAAATCTATAGCCAAGTTAACTTGAAAAACAGACAGTGCGGTGCACCTCATGTGCAGAGTGGCCAACAAAAGAAATGGGATCAAGGAAGACAAGCTCATCAGGTTGATGCATGCGTTTGTTGTAAGCCACTTCACGTACGAGGCAGCAATGCACAACTGGTCTAGAGCAGAGTCCGAGACACTGAATGTGCTCCTCAGGAAAGTTATCAAGAAGTTCCTGGGCCTACCCATACATACCAGCACTGAGCGTCAACTTTAGCTTGGCATTCACAACACGCTCGAAGAAATAGCAGAAGCCCAAGAGAGAGCACAGTTTGCAAGGTTATCTAAAACAAGGTCGGGGAGAATGATCCTGCAGGAATTGGGCCAACCCCAATGACAATTAGACTCAAGTACAATGATATCCCCGACAACATCAGGGAGAATATCACGGTATCTCCTATACCACGAAACATGCATCCAGAACACAACATCGGAGGAAAAGTAGTGAGATCCAGAACTACTTCATCATCATCATCATCATCATCATCATCAGCCTGACCACGTCCACTGCAGGACAAAGGCCTCTCCCATGTCCCGCCAGTTAACCCGGTCCTGTGCTTACTGCTTCCAATTGATACCCGCAAACTTCTTAATCTCATCTGCCCACCTAACCTTCTGTGTCCCCCTAACTCGCTTGCCTTCTCTGGGAATCCAGTCAGTTACCCTTAATGACCAGCGGCTATCCTGTCTACGCGCTACATGCCCGGTCCATGTCCATTTTCTCTTCTTGATTTCAGCTATGATATCCTTAACACCCGTTTGTTCCCTAATCCACTCTGCTCTCTTCTTGTCTCTTAAGGTTGAACACGCTCTGAAAAACGGAGGAAACGTCAAAGCTGTGAAGAGGAAACTTGGGATAGGCGAAAATCGAATGTATGCACTAAGGGACAACCACAACTTTAATACTATAAGAACTAGCAGTAACCCAGATGACACCCCAGCAGTAATAATAGAAGAAGTCAGAAAAGCTTTGTAGAGCATGCAAAGAGACAAAGCTGCCGGTGAGGATCAGGTAACATCAGATCTGCTGAAAGATGGAGGGCAGATTGTGTTAGAAAAGCCAGCCACCCTGTTTACGAGATGTCTCCTGACAGGAAGAGTACCAGAGTCCTAAAAGAACGATAACATTATCTTAATACATAGGGAAGGTGATGACAAGGACTTGAAGAATTACAGGCCGATCAGCTTGCTCTCTGTAGTATACAAGCTATTTACAAAGGTAATTGCTAACAGAGTAAAGAAAACAATACAATTCAATCAACCAAAAGAACAAGCAGGATTTCAACAGGCTACTCAACAATCAACCACATTCATACTATCAATCAGGTAATAGAGAAATGCTCAGAATATAACCAACCACTATACATAGCCTTCATAGATTACGAGAAGGCATTTGATTCAGTAGAAATATCAGCCGTCATGCAGACACTGCGGAATCAGGGCCTCGATGAATATATAAACATCCTGGAAGAAATCTACAGGGGATCAACTGCTACCATAGTGCTTCATTAAGAAAGCAACAGAATACCAATCAAGAAGGGTGTAAGGCAGGGGGATACAATCTCCCAATGCTATTTACCGCGTGCTTACAGGAGGTTTTCGGTAACTAGAAGAATAAGAATAGGGTGGAGCACATTTGGCGAACACTCTCAAATTATGACAGGTAGATTGACACTATCCCTCAAGAGGAAGGTATATAACAGCTGTATCTTGCCGGTACAGCTGTCTTGCCGGTACGGAGCAGAAACCTGGAGACTTACAAAGAGGGTTCAGCTTAAATTGAGGACGACGCAGCGAGCAGTGAAAAGAAAAATGGTAGGATTATACTTCGTCAAGTCCCAAATAAGGAACGGTGGGTCGTATTTCTTGACGCGGCTTCCTACGCCAATGGGAAAGAAATTGTGACAGTGGTGCTCGATGGGGCTCACCATGTCGTCAACTCAGCGGGTCAGGACGAAATACCCAATCATTGGGGAACAGGTGGCCATCGCCTTACAACTCAAGATGGATAACATTGGAGTCGTCTACAGCGATTCTATGGCAACACTACGGGCCTTCGCATAGGGATGGTCTCAGAACAAACGCTGAGAATACTACATGGCAAGGACATGACGCATCATCTTCTGAGTTGGTTCCCAGCTCACCTTGGACAAATCAGCGACTCCCCTTCGAACCGCGCCTCCCCGGGCATGCGTTCTACCGGTGAAAGGGATAACCGGCAAATTCTTAGAACATATAACGAGCTCACTAAACATTTCTACCTGTCTAGAAGGATTTTCCCTCCAGCTCACAAAAATCTAACTCGGCCCCAAGCACTTACATTAAGGCTTTTTTGCAAACGCGGATGTACCTACTTTGAAGATGTTACACCTCGTGTACCCTGACCTATACCCAAGTAATATTTGCCCACATTGTGGGGGAAAAAGCTTCATCAGAACATGTGCCCTGGCAGCGTACCAAAATCGCTCATTGATCGAACATCACCTTTGCCAGGTGGGAGGTGGCAATCCGCAGTCGTCCTTGGCAGATCAGCTCTGGGCTGTCCACCAAGTCCGCGAGGCGGCTGAGGAGTTCGGCATCTCAGTCTCCACGTGGGAGCGGCCCGCAACACAGTGATCTGTGTTTCGGAGAACCAAATAAAAGTTTATTCATCCAATCCATCGGTCACATCGGCAAGACCTTGTACAGGCGGGACGCCGACAGTTGCGTCGAAATCTTGCAGGGATTCCGTACGCCTGTTTGTACGGTGATCTCGGCGTCGAAGTATCTCACGGTAGACTGTTTCCATTGGGCGCGTTAAAGCTCGAGCGCGCTCTCTAACCGGCGATGTGCCGGTACAGAGCGGAAAGCAACGTTCGGTGCACGACTACGCCGTACGCACTCGCACGAGAACTGGCGCCTGCCACGGCTTCTGTAAGATCGAATTACGCGCTTCCGACGCTATCTTCCGATGAAGTGAGTTCTCCTCCCCCTTCCTTCCTTCCTACCACGAAAGCAACATCGCCATGTGACGCTTTCTTGCCCCCGAAAGCATCCAGTTGGTGCAAATCGCTGTCGAGCTAAGTTTTCAACGTGTCGCATTAGACCGTGTTTCGGAATTCGGAGCGCGGTAACTTAATGTGCCCGTTGATAATGTGATTCGTGCGCGGTTCTGGTTGCAGACCGGTTCTGGTTGCCTGGTTCTAGTTTGCTCTGTGAGAGGAGAGCGCTGCATTTCATCGCTTGGGGAGGTTCGGGCTTGGCCGAGGCGGATGCATTTTCGGTGGAGGCGAAAAATGCCCGAGGCGCCCGTGTAATTAAGATTTAGGAGCATATTAAAGAATCTATGTGATCTAAATTGCCGGAGCAATCGACTCTGACGTTCCTCATAATAAAAATGGTGATTTGGGGGACTTTACACCCAAAGAAACATTTTCTTCGGTTAGGAGTGGCCCATATTTTTTTTCTGAACATTTCCATTGGTACTGCCTACTTTGCAGTGAGCCTGTTTTCGAGGGGCGCCACTTTCTAATGCGCGGAAGTCTAGTCACGGGTAAATTTTGAGATCTCAAGGGCTTTCTTTTTCAGCGGAAAAAAATGATCACGGAATTCATTAGTGCGCTCTTGAAAACGCGCCGCACTTTGATGTCATTTGCACAAGACTACACGGTATGCCCTTATTGACATTTCGATGATTATGTGAGTGCTTGACGGCTGACAGATGTAATTATGTATAATTAATTCAACCTCGTTAACGCAAGAAAAAGTGTTATGTGTATGTACTCTAGTCTACTGGCAAAAAAATATGTAGTAGGTTTGCCTAGTGTATAACACTGTTTCTCACTTTAAGAACTATGCTGCGTTAAACATGGGACACCCTGCATAGCGCTGGAAATCGTCGTACAGCGTATAGCGTTGGATATCGTTGGCTAGTTTCACGATATGTCAGTCAAAGGGACACTGAAAGGTTTCTTACACTTGTAAATTATTTTCTTACACAAGTAAACTACTCTTACTCAATTTCAAGATCGGCACGCTTCGCGGTAGAAGACGCAAAAAAAAGGGGGTTGGCGGCTTCATCCTGAAATTCTCGCACAAAACGCCATGAGGTCATATGCTTTAACAGCGTCTACTAAGCCGTACGTAGTTCGCGATTAGCAAGTATATGTGAAGCACATTGTCCTCTGATGGAGCCATTGGTTTAGAAATTTCATGAACTATGGAGTGTACAAAAGCAGGGGAATTATGTAACGACGGCAGCTCATTGTAGCTGTTTAATAAGGCTATCGCATTATTATCTTTACTTTGACGTTTAGGCTCGTTGCGGAGCCGAAACTTCAAAAACAAATATTTTTTTCCGCCTCATCAGCGTCTTTCAAGGTTTCCACAAATGTAACACCCGACTGATGAAATCTCGCCAGACACTCTACTTCGACACAGAAAATAGATCTCAAGGAGCATGTTATAAAGATACACCTATAGTAACAGGACACGGCAACGAATAGGCAGGAACAAGTTCGTCTTTGGTGCGACACGTCTTCCTCAGCTGCTAAGTGCATGTACACCTGTCAAACATAACCGTACGTCTAATAGAGATGACAAACAACCAAGACCAAGAAAGTTAGTGATTTCCTGTACAAGTGCAAAGGGGCCTTTCTGAAACACTTATCGCTCTCATATATTATGATTACAAGGCTTCGATGCAGGAACTTTCTCCTCGCAGAAAACCCACGCGGCCCTGATCTCGGCGAACACCATGTACAACAAGAACGGCACCAGACTGGGGCTCTCGTTCGAGATGGGCACTTTGTACTACAAGCTGAACGAGACCACCGAGTCTCGAGAATAGGCCGTACATCCGTGCGAGAGGTTTCTACCTACCAGCATAGACGTCGTGGTCAGCATACGCC